>JBAMBR010004775.1:0-122068 GCA_037044475.1 Zaprionus obscuricornis | reverse complement strand
CAATAACAAAGTAATCAAAATAAAGCAAAAAAAAAATAAAACCGCATTAGTTATAAGGCTAATAACGAATTGCAGATGCTCTAAGTAGTTGAAAATATAGAGAATTTAAATATTATTATTTAAAAATTTAAATTTAAATTAAATACAGAAAATTTTAATTTTTAATTTTTAAATTTAAATTTTTAAAATTTGCTTTAAGAATTTTTTTGTATTAACAACTATAAAAAATATTCTTTTATTAATTTTTTTTTTTATTTTTCTATTATTTTCTTAAGCCTTAAAAGTTTCTTTTGTTATACAAATTTTATATTTTTTCTACATTTTCTGTTTTTACGACATTTTTCTAAGAAATCTTCTTAAATTTAAGAATTTAACAGCATAAAAAATGTAAATTCATTTCTTAAGCAATTTGTAATCAATTTAAATGCATTTTGTTATGCTATTCGCTTTGTCAAACTGCGACAAAATTCATTTATGTTTATTTTTAAATATTAAAAGAAAATATAAATATTGATATTGATATTGATATAGATATTATAGTATCTGTATCTATAGCTGTCAGTGTTGCTATAATTCTATAATATTCTAATACTCTAATAGCATTTTCTTTTGTTGCCGCAGACACGGAAATTAAAAAAAAATAAAAGCTAAAACGAAATGTTGAAAATAGAAATAGCTACAAAATGTGTTGAACCAAATGAACAACAACAACAGTAACAACAACAACAGTAACAACAACAACAGCCGCATGAAGACATAAAACTCAACTGAAGAAGATTTATTTAACAGTAACAAAATTCGCTGGACAGCGACAAAAACTTTGCTTGCTAGCAGAACTGTCAAACAACTACAACAACTATAACTACAACAGCAGCAAGAACAGCGACAACAACAACAACAACTACTACAACTACAGTAAACTAGTCTACGTTATTTTTTTTTTTTTTAGCCAACAGCTTTCGTGCGGCTTAGATTCTTTTCGTTTTGTTGTTGCTGTTGCTATTATTATTATTATTATTATTTCTTTTCTTTTACTTTTCATGCTGCTGTTGTTGTTGTTACTGTTGTTGTTGTTGTTCATTTGGTTCAACACATTTTGTAGCTATTTCTATTTTCAACATTTCGTTTTAGCTTTTATTTTTTTTTAATTTCCGTGTCTGCGGCAACAAAAGAAAATGCTATTAGAGTATTAGAATATTATAGAATTATAGCAACACTGACAGCTATAGATACAGATACTATAATATCTATATCAATATCAATATCAATATTTATATTTTCTTTTAATATTTAAAAATAAACATAAATGAATTTTGTCGCAGTTTGACAAAGCGAATAGCATAACAAAATGCATTTAAATTGATTACAAATTGCTTAAGAAATGAATTTACATTTTTTATGCTGTTAAATTCTTAAATTTAAGAAGATTTCTTAGAAAAATGTCGTAAAAACAGAAAATGTAGAAAAAATATAAAATTTGTATAACAAAAGAAACTTTTAAGGCTTAAGAAAATAATAGAAAAATAAAAAAAAATTAATAAAAGAATATTTTTTATAGTTGTTAATACAAAAAAATTCTTAAAGCAAATTTTAAAATTTAAAATTTTCTGTATTTAATTTAAATTTAAATTTTTAAATAATAATATTTAAATTCTCTATATTTTCAACTACTTAGAGCATCTGCAATTCGTTATTAGCCTTATAACTAATGTGGTTTTATTTTTTTTTTGCTTTATTTTGATTACTTTGTTATTGCTCGATGACACTTTAAGCTGTGATGTTGTCGCTCGCTAGCTACCATACATATCTATCTATCTATCTATCTATATCTATATTGCCTGTCTGTCTCTTTCTCGTTTGAGATTCATTTTATTTGCTTCTGTTGTACGCGATTTTTTATTAATTTTTTGTGTATTTTCTAGGTCAATTCCGCAAACGGAAGCCGTTTGACCAGAATAAACTTTTTCCACAGTTTTTTTTTTTTTTGTAGCATTTCTTTTTGTGCAAGTCCGAGAGTAAGACTGACTGAAACGCAGTGTTAGTCCCACTGCCAAAAGAGACAGACAGTCAGACAAAGAGATTGCCAGACAGAGACAGAGGATGGTGAGATAGACAAAACAAAGTCATAGATCGTCATAGAGCGCATTTGGCTGGTCGCCTTTTGCCTTTTGTGTTAGCGGCTTTTCTTTAACACATTATTTATTATGTTTTTTTTTGTGTTTTCATATAGACGCGAACTTTCTTTGTCAAGCGATTTTTGGTAGCCGCCACTGAATGGGTTGGAAAAATACACAAAAATAATAATGATAAAAAAAAAGAAAAGAGAAGAGAAGAAGAATAAAAAACTATGCATAAAAAAAAACTAAAGTCTGGCAAAAGAAATGAGCTCTAAGAGTTTTTTGCAATAATTAAGTTTGTGTGCGCCGCGCATTGTAAATGAAAAGAATTTATTATTATAAAAAAATCTGCGACTGTTCTTTTTGTGGAGAAAGAGATAGACATAGAGGGAGAGGGACAGAGAGAGAGAGAGAGAGAGAGAGATTTTGCAAGCGATTAATGCCAAATAAATGAAATTTAAGAAATAGTAAAAATTGATAGAAATATTTAAGCTGATCAGAGCAAAAGCAAATCGAATCGATGCGAGAAACGACAATTGAGAGTTTGAGAATTGAGAATTGAGCATCACAATGAGAAGTAACAAAGTAGTCGTCGCCATATGCCTTATGTATACTACTACTACTACTATAAGCCAAAAGCTCTTAGCCAATGCTCCTTTTTTTTTTGAGGTCGATGTGAAGTGAACGACAACAACAAAAATAGCGATAGCAGCACAAGTAAAAAATGAAAGAAGAAAAAAAAAAAAGCACATTGACAAAATAATTAAATAATAGCTCTGGGGCGCAGTCAGGCGTTGCACAGTCTGAGGAAAGACTCGACAACGAGCTGCACGAGAAACAGATAGAGTAGCGACAGAGTAGCGTCAGAGTAGCGACAGAGAGAGAGAGAGAGAAAAAAAGAACTAATAGAAACATATTTTCCACTCGTAGCAAAAAGGCAGAGCGGAAAATGTTCAAGCCGAAGCAGCAGACAGCAAAGCCGCTTGGCTTTTAAGCACACAACACACAAACTGGACAAAAGCGACAGACAACAACACAAAAAAAATAAAGAACAAAAAAAAAAAAAATTGTATAAAAAAGAAACATGAATAAATAAAATTAAATGCAGCATGTTCACTTAAGAGATGAGCATGCAATTTTAAATAAGAATTAAAAGCACAAAACTGTTCAACGAAAATACGAAACAAAGTGCAAACCAATACAGAGTGAGATGAGAGAGAGAGAGAGAGAGAGAGATAACAGCAAAGTTCAATATGCAAGCTGCAAAACGAATATTGAAAAAAAAAAAAACAAACAAAAAATTTTGAAAATTTAACAGTTTTAATTTCTTCAGCAATGAAAATACTTTGGTTGCTCAACGTTTCGAATTCTCAAATACTTGGAACACTTACAGTGAGAGACTCAGAGTAATGAGTATTACTGTATTCGTAATATTCGATATACCATTTGGTCGATTGAAAGAACTTCTGCCACTAGAGGGACAATACTCGTTAAATTCAACAGCCTCTGGGCAAAATGGTAACGGCAATAGCAGCAACAGCAACAACAGCAGTAACATCAATGATGGCAGCGGGAAATGGACAACGAGCAACGGGCAATGGGGCAACGGGGCAACGGGGCAACGGGGGCAATGAGCAATGAAAATCTCTAACCGAATGTTCAATTACAAAATTGATTACCATTGAAAATTGAAAATTAAGTACAGTTTTGAGTTTTCAGCATAATTGCAGTTGATTTGTGTGCCTCACTGCCATTCGGTCGTGTATCGAAACAACAACAACAACAGCAACAACACACAAAAAAAAACTTGAGAGGCGGGGCAGTACATAGCAGAGAACAGAACTTGCAGTGTCATTAGAAGCAGCTTGATTAGGGGACCAAAGACTGACTGACTGACTGACTGACTGTCTTTATATATGTCTTTCTCTGTATATATGTGTATGTGTGTGTATTTGATTTTAGATGGTACTATAAATGATTAAGTGAAAAAGACAAAGTCAATTGTGAACCGACATTGCTTGGCCTCTAGAGAGCCAATCAAGCCGAACGTCCGCTTAATTTCATTTAACGTTCAAGTAGCATTATCCACAACAACAACAACAATAACAACTATTTGAACACTCCGCTAATAGTTAAAGCCATGCTAGACTCTAAGATACCCTAAGATTGCATGTAAAAATATAAATCAAATAGCTTGGCAAATAAATTTAACACTAGGCTTAACACTTGCCATAGATAATACTTCTCACACTTAGTAAATGAATAAGAGTTGTATTATCCAACCAGTAAAACTTACTGCCATATATATTCACAAACCTGTTTTCACTTTTTCAATGTACACTCTGCTGTCATATTATACTTCCACTGTCAATAATATTGATATTAATTTTATCGGACATCGAGAGTTGCATATATACTAAAAATACAGCTGTAAGCTGCGCATTACAGGGTATTAATAACAACTGCTTAGCGGAATTACAGCCTAAAAGACGACAAGGCAAACGCAAATTCGTTTTGCTTTATTTCATTTTCGTTTTGATTTTCTACAGTTCTATACGATGTTGTCGATGCTGTTCAATTCTATGCGATTTCTGTTCATTTTTTTTTGTTTTCTTCTTGTTTGTTGTTGTTTTGTTCTGTTGATTTGGTTTATCATCAATTTTATTGTCACTAGGCATTTACGAGCGATTATTTTAGTTGTTGGTTTTTATGGCCGCCTGTCGTTTGGGTTTGTTGTCGTTCTTGTTTATCGCTGCTGCTCGCTGCTCGCTGTCCGACGACCCCAAAACCCAGGACAGACCCGGACATTTAGCCATACACAGCCTGTTACTGTGGGGCTTGGCTATGCGTCCTCTTTGTCTGTGTCGATGCTTCGGGTCGAGAACATCCAAAAAAAAAAAAAAGCAAAAAAAAACATGGCCCAAAAGCAAAAGGCTCTGTGTGGTATTTAATTTATAGTTAAACCAAAATGCCAGAAATTTGATTTATTGGTCAAAAGGTTATTGACCATTATGTTTCGCATATAACTTTTGCTATAATATTTTGTTTGATTGTACTGCTTCTTCTTCTTCATGTTGTTGTTGTTGTTGTTGCTATTATTATTACTGTTATTTCAGTTGTTGATCAATACAATTATAGGCGTAACGTTGACAATTGCATCGCTGCAGGCGCTGTCATTGATTTTGTTGTACTTTGTAATTGTTTGTCGTCGTCGTTGATGTTGTTGTTGTTGTTGTTGTTGCAGATGTTGTAATTGTCATAGTTGTTGTTGTCGTTGTTGTTGCTATTGCTTTTGACCGATAAATTTTGCAGCGCTAAATGTGCATAAAATGTTTACAAAGCAAATGTCTGAGCAATAAATCAAATAATTGAACTGCCAATTGCAGGCGCCAAATGAAAATAGAATATTAAATGTAGAGACATGCAATCAAACTACTATGCAAATACTCTGCAGATTTATTAAAAATATATATACTATATATAAATATATACCATAAATTTCACACTTCATTGTTAACATTTTGAAAATATTTACAAAAATCTTATTTACAAATTGTTTAAATGCAAATTGACATTGACCTGGCAAAAATTAAAAAAAGAAAAAAATATGCAAATATTTATTTAAATTGCTGTAAAATATTTTAAAAATGTTTTTGTAATTCATATTAATAATAATTGTAATTAAAAACATTTTTAATAAATATTTTAATAATTATTTAATATATAAAAAATTTATAGATTAAACAAATTTGTAAATATTTTAAAAATAATTTAATTTTAAAATTTTCTATTTTACAATATTCAAAATTATTTCATATTCATATGAAAACATTTATTTAAATTGCTAAAAAATATTTTTAAATAGTTTTTATTATTTTTATTAATACAAATTGTTATTAAAAATATTTTAAATAAATATTTTAATAATAATTATTTAACATATAAAAAGTTTATAGATTTATAGAATTTGTAGATTATTTGTAATTATTTTATTAAATATTTAATTTTTTTTGAATATTATATTTTTAACTATTCAAAACAAATAAAAAATATAAAATAATTATTTCAATAATTTTTTCATATTTAAAGTACGCGTTAAGTTATTAACTAAAACGAGCAAACAATTATAGCAAAATTTGAGTTACAATTAATTGAGCTTAATGCTTTCACAAAAGTTACATAAATAACTGTAAACAAGTTTATTATATTATATATTACACACAAAATGCCAATAATAATAATTTCAAAAATATTAATCATACTTTTTTGCTAAATTTCACAATTTAATTATTATTATTATAATTTTTTTTTTATATATATTATTTTTTTTCAGCTGTCATTTGAGATAGTGCAATTAATTATAAAGTATTAATTAAATTTATTAGGAAGTTAGCAGTAAAAAAGGTAAAAAAAAGAAATGCGAACAAATTAATTTGCATTTAAAGTAACAATTGCAACAGCATAAATTATGCATAAAAAAACACATTAAAAAAATATATCTAAAAAACAATTGAGAACATTTGCTTTAAGATAATAAATGTTGACTGGAATACAAAGAGAGAAAGAAAGAGGTTGACAGGAAGAGGAGAGAGAAAGAGAGATAAGTGCGGGGTAGTTTTTGGTAAGTTCAAGCTTAATCAGAAGTGTTAAATGCCTCATGAGCTGGCAAATGTTTCCTTCTCATGACACACTTAACGTGCCATTTCTCTCTCTCTCTCTCTCTATCGCTCTCTCTTTCCGTTTCTTTCCTTTTCTCAGCAGCAGCAACAAACAGAACAAACACGAATGCAATTGTTGCGCATTTTTACTTATGATACGTTGGCATATTTCTTTCTGTTCTGTTGCACTCAGAGATTGCGGTTAAACATGCAGCAACAACTGCCTGAAGAGCCATGTGAGAATATTTAAGGCATGGCCCAAACACGCAGCAGCATTGTATGTTGCATGAACGAAGCAAACCAAACCAAACCAAAGCAAAGCAAAACCAAAACCAACATGAAACGATGCTCAAACGGTAAAATGCGTGCTCACATGGGGCCAACTCTTTGGCAGTTGCAGCCGATGTCGAAGTCGAAGTCGCAGCCAGAGTTGTTATTGGAATTGAAGTTGTTGCTGCCGGGAGTTGCTCTTTCTGTTGTTCTTATGCTTGTTGTTCATGTTGTTGTTGGGAGTCTGCAGTCGCTTATTTTTTTTTTGTTGTAGCTAAAGAAATCAACTGAATGCAACGGGCGGCATACAACAAGTTGAAAACTTTTGCTTATTTAACTGTTTCTCTTTTTGTTTCTTTTTCTGTTGCTTTTTTTCTTTTTTTTCTTATTCTTTTACTCTTCTTATGCTGCTGACGAGTAGCAACAAGCATCTTTTGCGTCTTGCATTGACTTGAAATTGTCTTTGGCCACTTAGAAAGAACCAAATGCTGCGCAGGCGCAACTAACAACAACAACAACAACAACTGCAGGCAGCTTTTCATTTTTAACTGTCAATGGCAAGTGCCATTACGAGTCTTTCAGTCTTTTAGTCTTTCAGTCTCAATCTCAGCAGCAACAGCAACAGCAGTTTACTGTAACAACAACAACAATTGCC
The DNA here is from genome assembly GCA_037044475.1 of Zaprionus obscuricornis. Lineage (NCBI taxonomy): Eukaryota > Metazoa > Arthropoda > Insecta > Diptera > Drosophilidae > Zaprionus > Zaprionus obscuricornis. The sequence goes on along the minus strand of JBAMBR010004775.1, from coordinate 114,368 downwards.
GCTGCAGGCGTAGATTGTTAAGCAGCTGAATAACCAAGTGGCCAGTTGCTGCAGTCTCTTACTTACTACAACTCTCCCACTCCCACTCACTCACTTTTGCTATCTCTCTCTCTCTCTCTCTCTCTCTCTCTCTCTCTCATACACACACAAACACTTTAGCTGTCTTTCACTGTTTAAATGTCTGTCTTAATGTCTTTGAGTCTTAATAGTGATTGAAGTGTAGCATCGGATACAAGTGCATTTCACTTCTACTTCAACGCGTATTCTTGCAGCAAATTAAATCCATTCAACACTGCCCCACGGCATTGATAATATTGATGTTGACGTTGATGTGGCTGCTGCTGCTGCTGCTGCTGTTACTGCTGCTGTTTAACCAGCATTTAACTTAAGCCGATTTACAATTTATGTGAGAGTCGAACAAGTCTCCGTCTCAGTCTCAGAGTCTCTCTACCTGATTACCAAACTGATTCTGTCAGGTTTTCCTCCATACCCTTCACTCACTCTCTTTCTCATCTGCTGCTCACTGTGTGTGCTCTTTTGTCTGTTTGTATATTTCATTAGCATGTGGGTGCCGCATGTGCCGCTTGCCAACTAAATGCGGCAACTGATAATGATGACCAAGCTGTTTATGTCTTTAAAAAAAAAAACTTGAGAATTTGTTGATGTGAAGTTGAGTTTCCTTAGAACTTACCGTGATGCATGCAACGTCAGCAGCAGTCAATAGACTATGTTAAATAGTTCACATTTAGCAGTTAACATTCTCTCTCTCTGTCTCTCTCTCTCTCTCTCTCTCTCTCTCTCATTCACTCTATCAATTTATTTATATATAACGGTGCATGCAATGTAACGGTGCGTAATTGAAATGTCACTTGAGTGTCAGTTGTAGACAGTCCAAAAGGGGAAACAGAATGCAACGAATAGTTCTTGAAGCCTCTCGGTGCCATTGAAGTGAAAACCAAATCGTAAGCCATTATCTAAAACCAAAATGCAATTGTTACTAAACTGAACTTTTGCACATATTAAATGCACATCGATTACATTCAAATGCCCTTCGGTCAAAAATCCAATTATGGTCAACAGATCCACAGTGTGAGAGAGAAAGAGAGAGGGGGGAGGTTAAGTGAAAGGGGAGAGCCATCAACATTATTGAGCAAGTGTTGGTCAGGTCAACATGTTATTATTGACAAATGGAAATGTCAAAATGAAAAATTAACTGAAAATCAACAGCCAAAAGCAAAAACAGCAACAACAGCAACAACAACAATAATAACAACAAGAACAACAGCAACAGTAATAGCAGCATCAACAGCAGCAGCATCAGCGCCAACAATAACAACAACTATGACAATTGAAAATGTCAAAATTCGCAGCGAGCAGCGAGCAACGAGCTGCTGCAACATCAGTTCGAGGTAATGGGGCAAAAACAAGCATCAAAATGGCCAGAAATATGGGCGTAATGGTGCTTCTCATTCCTCATCGCGCACTACCGCGCCTGCTGCCTACCAACTCCCCCAACCAACATACCCCTGTACTTCGATAGATCCCTCAAAATGTGCATGTAACAAAAGTTGCGCGAGAAAAACAGGCAAAAACCAAATTGACACTGGCCGACACCAAAGGCGCTGCAACAATAACAAACGACTGCAACAATAACAACAACAATATTTGCTGGCATTGCCTGTCGCCACTGGCCGTTGTCCATTGTGGACACTCGACGCGACATTTGAATGCAACTGAATGCCGCCTGACACTGTCAACGTTTTGTATGCCGCTGCTGTTGCTGTTGTTGTTACTGTTGCTGTTGCTGTGTTGGCAATAACCACTTGATAAATGATAAATTAATTGAGTACCCATTGCCAAATACTACTACATATCAGCAGTGCTGACGATGCCCTATGCTAAATCAGTTAGTAATGTTAACTATCTTTGCATTGCATTGCATTGCTCTGATTATGATTGTTAATTAATTGATTTTATTTTCACTTTTAGCTATATAATTTATGTGTATTATTTACTATTTGCCAGCTCAATTTATTACCGTTATATTTATTTTTATTTTTTATTTATTTATTTATTTTTTTTTGAGCATATTTTCAATTAAATAAATCTAAATAAATTTCAAAGCAAAACTCGAAATGGGAAAAAGTATTAATTAGAACATAAATTATTATTATGGATTATAAACCGAAAAATAAACAAATAAATCGAAGCACTAATTGTTATTTAAGCCAAAAATAATTGTCAGGGAATTTTAATGACATTCTGAAAGATTCACAAACCTAAAAAAAAAGAAGAAAAACTCATAAATAAAAATAAATGCAAATAAATAATTAAAAACAAATGTTAACCAATATTGCTAGTTAGGAAAAATAGCTAAACAAAAAAAAATTTTAAATTCAATAAAAAATTTAAAAAAATTATAAATAAAAATCTATATAAAAATATAAAAATTTTAACCAATTTTGCATGTTAGAAAAATAGCTTAAAAATTTAAAAATAAAATAAAATAAAATATTTTAAAATTTTAAAAACAATTATAAGTAAAAATAAATGCATATAAATTATTAAAATCAAATGTTAACCAATGTTGGTACTGAGAAAAATATATAATTTAAATAATTCAAAATGTAATAAAATATTTTAAAATGTAAAATAAAATTATAAATTAACAAAAAATTTATATAATTTATTTAAAAAAAAATATTTACCAATTTTGTCAGTTAGAAAAATAGCTAAAAAAAAATTAAAAAATTCAATTAAAAATTTTAAAAATGAAAAAAAATGCAAGTTTTATACGAAACTTTGCAACATTTTAAAGTTTTTTTGAAAAAATTCTATTCATACATTTAAAAATGTTAACTGTACACAATACATACTAAGGCCGTTTAACGGTACTATAGTGTAACCTTAGTTCGTCTAACATGAAAACTTGCAATTAATTTATAATTTGTATTTTTCTTTTAAGCAGCGAAATATTTCGTAACTTTTTATCTCGCGCGCATATATACATATATGTTTTCAGCTTTTGAGTCACAAGGACGTTGCATGCAGCATGAAACGGGTGCCCACAGACAACAAACTCGCGTTTCATGCCACATGCCGCATGCCGAATGTCGTATGCCGTATGCCGAATGCCTCATGCTGAGGAAATACAATCTAAATCTGCTGTCTACTGTCTGATGTTGCTACTTGCTGTTGTATGCGAGGCCCACATTGAAATTCAACTTGTTTGTCACCTGTAATTAGTGAACTTGCATTTACAGTTCTTTTACAATTTATTTCTCTTTATTTTTCGAGTTTTTATTTATTTTTTTTTTTTATTTTCATTAATTTAAGTCGTGCTCGTTCTTCAAAGCGAATTCTGCTTAACTGAAAATAAAAAGAAAGAGAAAAAAATAAAATATGTACAGAAATTTAGCCAATTTTTTTTTCTGTCGTATTTAATTAAGAGCTCGTCACAGCTGTTAGAGAAGATTGGCCAAATATATATAGATACATATATATATACATATATATTATTTTTCAATTGAAAACTAAATACAATATATGTATATAGCATGTGTATGTGTGTATGTGTGTGTGAGGAAAATGTGTGAAAATGATGTGGAAAATTGTATACAGGAGAAAAGCAAATTGAAACAAAGCCAAATAAAAAAATAAAAAAAAAAAAGTTGATATACAAATATTTGCATAACACTTCATGTTTAGCAAATGCTAAAGCAATGCAACATACACGACACATGTGGCACACAGACACATACAGAGACGCAGAACATGCATGTATATATGTATGTATGTATGTATGTAGCTCTGTCATGCCACTTAATGTGGCTAAAAGTTGCAACAGAAGCAATCTGTTAAATGTTGCTTATTTTCATCCAATAAGGTAAAGCAAGGAACTGAACGATGTGTGAGATAGAGAGATGCAGAAAAGAGAGAAGGGGATAACAAAATCAACAGCAATGCTAAATTGTTTAATTGAATTTACCGCAGATGCGCTTAAGTTGGCAGTAATTTAGCAAAGCCATGTAGTATTTCTAACTGTAGCACTGAGTATTTGTATCTGTAGCTGTATATCTGTATAGCTGTAGCTGTATCTATGTATGTATTGTATATCCTATATCTGCATCCTTGTACTATATTGCTCAAGCCAGGGACGTGCCAGACACTCAAGCACATGGGCTCTCGATTGTCGTCGCAATACAAATACTACAAGCTCGCACTTTACTCGCACTCTGTTCACAAAACTGGCAGATGCAATGAAATGAAATGTATATCTACAAGATACAAACATACTTACGGCACACACAAACACACACACACAGTGATAGTAGTCTGTCTCTGTATCTGTTTATACGTTCATTCGTTTGCTGTTGCTGCTGCTGCTGCTGCTATTGCTGTAACTATGCATTAAATTGAAAATAGCAAAGAAAGTGCTCCACAGAGTTTAGTTTCGATTGGTAACATTCGGTTCTAGATTTCTCCCGGGCACAATTATGACCCCCTCTCCCCCCCCCCTCCTTACTCACTGCCTCTCGCACTGCAGCCACCTGCTTCTTTATATACTTGGCAACCACAGCTTTAACTCCTCTTTGCCATATGTGTATTTTGCTTTCATTTCTCAATCGTCGTCATCGTCGTTGTCGTCGTTTTGCAACTGCTCAATTGCATTTTGTTCCACTGCCACTCCCCCAATACACCCCCGCCCACCCACTGCATAATTTGAACTTCTAATGTTGTTTGATATTTAAGTTAACACAACACATACAGTCTATCAAGACATTGAGGTCAAAGTTCAGTTTCGATGTATGCTGTTGCATAATTTTTCTAACGCAGTGTTAATTAATTTATGCCTTAAGAACGTGTTACATTGGGTTGCAGTTCAATTCTTGTTGGCATCATCATTAGTTTAAACATTGTCAATATGATTAAGCAATGTCTGCCGTCGCTTTACAACACTGTCACACTGATAAACTCTTACGTTTGCTTTGCTTGCAAGTTGATCGCTTTTCTCGCTCTTGCGTTCGTTTTGCTCATTTCTGCGTTCGCTCTTTGTTAAGAGAGCGCCTAAGCGTTCGCGCGTGTGCTTTGACAGTGTTATGCGCAAGCGTAGCCGGCAAATTTTGCTCTTACGATCGTTCTATGCTCGCAGTCTCTGGGCTCTCTCTCGCTCTCTCTCTCTCTGTTTGTTTGTACTGCCGGTTACACACACTCATCACCATCGTCAGCAGCAGCAGCAACGGCAACGGCAACAACATGATTATCTTGACCATTTGACAGTATGCGTATGTATGTGTGTATTTGGTGTTGAAGCTTCAACTTTTCTTTCTTGGTTAACTTCTTGGACTTTCTTGCCAACATGTTTAAAAGTCTTTTGGAAGCGCCAAGTCAACATTCAGTTCGCTTTGTGCGCTGCAAGCGTTTGGTACGTTGTAACGGAAGTGTTTTTTTTATCTTAAACAATCAAAACATTGACAAAAATACACAAAAAACAAAAAAATAGAAACATAAATAAAAAACATAAAATAAAAAATTAAATATATTAACAATTTCATGATCAACTACTACAACATTATTTAAGGCATTTGGCCAAACATAAAAATTAAACGTTAAAAATTGATCAAAAAAAAATTTAAAAAAAAAAAAATACTTTACAAAAAAAACAGAGAGAGAAAAAGGATATTATCTGAAAAACAAAAAATCGAGACTCGTCGTTTGTGCATTGCAACATGTAACATGAGTTTTAATTGGCAAAAATAAATGCATAAAAAAAATTAAAACAAAAAAAAAAAAAAAAACACAGAGCGAGAGAAAATCAACAACAGTAATTGAATAAAATTAAAAAATAATAATAAATAAATATATACAGAACGACGAACACAAATACAAATAAGAAATAAATGCGAAATATATATATATATATATAGATATATATAGAGATATATACGTATATATATATATGTAGATATTCGATATTCAATATAAAAAATTAATAGAAAAATACTCGAAACAGTTTAATCGAATTGAATTGCACGGGGTAGAAAATACGCAGATTGCGCGAGTTATTGTTGTTATTATTAGTATTGTTTTTATTATTGTTTGTTGTTATTATTGTTACTGTCGTTTTTCAACGTTCTTGTTGTTGTCGTTGTTGTTGTTCGTGTTGCTGTTGTTGTTGTTGTTCGGCAGTTATTGTTTATGGATTTGCTCGTTTTCATTTTATTTTATGCATTTCCGCTCTAACACGTAACGTAGCCACGGCTGCTGCAGCTACAACTGCTGCAACACGAGGCGCACGAGCGCGCACACGCTGCACGTCAACAGGTAAGCCTTATGCATTCAGCCAGGATTAACATTGCTTAAACTGTTGCAACAACTAAAGCAACTGTCGACAGAGTGAGAGAGAGAGAGAGAGAGAGACAGATAGCAAGAGAGGGGAAGATTCTTCTCTCTCGCTCTCACTGTTTCGCTAGTAGTTGCAGCTAAAGCCAGAATACCAAAAACATAACAAAAAAAATCACTGAAAACCCTGAAAACAAATCCGATACTCTAAAAACCCAAAAACCAAAAACCAAACTGCAGTAGGACTATGAAAGCGCAGGGGGGAAGGGGGGGCCTGATAAAGCGAGGAAGCAGCCAATGCTAAAAAAAAACAAGCCTTGGCAAGGGCGCATTCGAGTGTCGACAAAAGCGGATTACTATAAAAATATTTACAAGAGTTAAATTATGTGTGTGTGTGTGTGTGTGTGTGCAGTGTGTGTGCATATCCTTTTTTTCATATTTGTTTGCCTGCGCTGCTGCTGATACCATATTTATTTGCAGTCATCATAAAATGCAACAACAGCAGTAGCTGCAGCAGCAATAGCAATAGCAACAGTAGCAGCTGAGCTGCAATCAACTGTTGCTATTGGACAGAGAAAAGGGAAAAGAGTGCAGCGGCTTGTGCTTGGCAAACAACATTGTAAGTTTTGTGGCCCAATACTAAATAGTTAAAGAGCAGGCGGTGGCAGTCGTCAGTCAGCAGTCAGCAGGCGGCAGGTGAAAAGAATGAAATGAAAACTTGTATTTAATTAAAGGAAAGGAGCAAAAAAAAAAAACACAACAAAACACAAAAAAAAAAGCAAAGCCAAAAGGCAGCCGACAAAGCGGGCGCATAAAAAAAAAGAAGCAAAACAACAACAACAACAGCAGCAGCAGCAACGACAACAAGTGCTGCAACAGCAACAGCAAAAGAAACAAGTAACACGCATACAAAGACATACGTGTGTAACTGTATGCATGTGTGTGTGTGTGTGTATGTGTGTATTTGTGTAACTGGGAAACAAGTTGAAAAATGCCTCAGCTACATTTGGTCAAGTTTACATGACTTTACCAAAGCCTGACCAGAACAGAACAGAACAGAACAAAACTGAGCAGAACAGAACAGAACAGAAAAGAACAAAACTCAGTGCAGAGTATGCTGCTTGAAGCTGAGCGAAGCTAAAAGAGTTGCAGGTTCTACCTAACTAACTGCCTCCACCCCCTGCACTCACACTCACAGTCTGAGTGAAGAACAACAGCAACAGCAACAGCTTTGTGTTCTGTGGCAGCAATGTGATTTTAATGAACCTACTAAGAACTTGGCCAACACGAACGGCCAACCAGTCGAAACATAAACTAGCTTTGGCTTTTGCCATAATATTCTATTATGCCTTAGCTTAGCTCTGTTGCTATTGCTGTTGCTTTTGCTATTGCTGTTCTTTTCTTTCTTTCTATTTCATTTTAGACTTTTTTCTTTGTCTCCCAAAAAAAAAAAACTATAATAAAAGCACGAAAACAATGCGCAATATTTATGCAAGCATTAACAGGCAAAAAGCTTAAACTAACTGTCCAAAAAAAAGTCTAAGAATCTAAGAGTTGTCCAACATTGTCCAGCATTGTCCAGCTGTTTCACTCAGCCTTAGCTTTGTCTGTCTCACTGTGTCTGCCAGTGTCTGTCTGTCTGTCTGTTTGTCTGTTTGTCGTGGTATTATAGCTCAGCTTTTGCTTACAAAACTTAAGCTGACAGTGCCAAAGAGTTTGAGTTACTTTCTAAATAGCATTTTATGTGCTGGCAGAACGCAACAGCAACAGCAGCAGCAGCAGCAAGGCACGAGATTAGTGCAGCAGCAGCAGCAACACTGAGTCTAAAATCTGCCGACAGTCTGTTCCTCTGTCTTACTGTCTGTGTGTCCGTCTGTCTCACTGTTTGTCCGTTTGTCTTCTACAGTTGCCGTTGTTCTTATTGCGGTTGATGTTGCGGTTAAATAAATAAGGCAACGACGTGCTCATAGTTTGCCACAGCTCAGCAAATAAGAAATTGCATTGCAACAGAAACAACAACAACTGTTGCTGCTGTTGCTGTTGCTGTGACTTGCACAAATGAAATGAAATTATAGATGCGTTCTGTCTGTGTTTTTCTCATTTTTTTTTTCTTCTCTCCCTCAATCTCTTTTAGCCTCTCTAACACCTCAACTTAGTCTTAGCATTTTCCAACCCACTTCCTTCCAAAGCCAAAGCCAGAGCAAAGCCAAAGCCAAAGCCAAGCGCCTGGCACACTAACTAAATGATATTGCAGACATTTTCTAGTTCTAGCTGCAGTTAATAATCGGCAGACAGACAGACGGACGTACAGACAGACAGTCAATTTGCTTCGCTTTAATCAAGTCAAACACACAGACACATAAATACAGACACATGTAATGACCGCAACATAGCGGCGCATCTGTAATTTTACAACTCGCACGAGTATCTTCTGCTGATGCTGCTGTTGCTGTTGCTGTTGCTCCTCTAGTTGTTGCATGGCCCATGCCCCCCATGCACTATGTTTATTATTAGCAAAACGTGCAGCATGCAGCGTGCAATGTGCAATGTGCAACGTGCAACATTTCACAGTACACAGTATTTAAGTCTTTTGCTTTGCTTGCTTTTTTTCGAGGCTTGGTTTCAGCTATTTTGCTTACTTAAGTAACAAAAACACACAAATCTATCTATCTATCAGATCTCTAAAGTATCTACAGCTAACCTCAGTCAAAACTAACAAAACTGACCAAAATCTACAGTCTGCAACAGCAACAGCAACAACAACAACAACAGCTTGTAACTTGTAAGTTTCAAACGTACAGCGTACAACTTGTAAGTTGTAAGTTGTAACTTATAGGTTGCAACTGGCTGCAGACACTTTCATGACATAATAACCAGCTGGTTTGGTAGATAGGTCAAAGTTAAGTTAACTGCTGCTACTTCGAATGCAACAGCTCAAATAACTGTAAAATATTTACGGAATTTCCATTAGCTCAAAATTATATTTAAATTATATAACAATTATTAGACAAATGAGCTGAAAAATGCATAAGGAAATGTCAAATTTGAAAATGAAAAAATATTCAAAAATTAAATTTAAATAAAATAAAAAAAGTAAAACAAAAAAAAATTATAAAATATAATAAATAAAAAAATAATAATAATTATTAATATTATTTATTAATTATTAATTATTAATAAAAATTAACAAAATGAATTAATAAAAACAATTAGCAAAATTAATTGATAAATAAAAATTAATTAATAAAAAATTAATAATTATTAAATAATTAAATAAATAATTAATAAAAAAAAATTAATTAGTAAAAAATAATTATCATAAAAAACAAAATTAAAAACATTTTCAATAATATCAATTAAAAATTAATAAAAAAAATAAATAAATAATAAAATGAATAAAAATTAAAAACTGTCTAAGAAAAATATAATTAAATATATTTAATAATTTTATAAATAATAAACAAATATAATTTAAATTTAAAAGAACTAAATTTTTAAATTAATAGATATATTTAATTTAATTCTAAATATAAAATTATATAAAACATTTAATTTTGAAATATTAATTTAAATCAAAGTTATTTTCTAATTACAAAATATAATTTTTAATTTCTGATTTCATTTGATTTCCTTATACAATAATAACCAAAAACAATTCTGCAAGTCTTGCCGAAAAACTTTAGTAAGTTGTAGCAAAAGTTTTGCACACTCCAATTTAAACTAAACTTACAAATTTAATAGAAATAATATGCCAATTTAGTAGACAACTTGACAAACATTTTGCAACATTTCAACGACTTCTTAATACTCTTATAAAAATCGATTTGACATTGTATAAGGCAAAATAAAAAAAAAAATAAATAAATAAATAAAAATGAAAACTCATTCATTAAATTCTAATTTGAAGTCTTCAGCATTTATTGCACAATTTTTGCTGACTTGAAATTTGTTTTTTTTTCATTACTCAACTTCATATTGTTTTGCATTAAATGTTGTTCAAAGTCAAATGAATATAGATTGCAATTGCGAAGTGCTGTGTGCTAACCAAAATGAGTTTCCCTTTGTGAGTATGCTTCGAATATGCCTATGAATATGACTTTGAATATGCCATAAGAATATTGAGTGTAACTTGTGCTGCTGCTGCTGCCTGTTCTGACTGTTTCTTGGTTTGCCGAAACTTTCATTATCTGAGCCAAGTTAAATATTGTCATTGTCGTTGTTGCTAGCTGAAGCTGAATCTGATGTAGAGTAGCAGCAGCAGCAGCAGGAACAGTTGAAGGGTAAAAAGTATGGTAAATGGAGCAACTTTGGCTCAACAACTTCGACGGCAGCAACAATTTTCTTTTTGTTAATTAAACGCAATTCTATTTATTAGTGCTGTGCAGCATTGTGTATGAATGTGTATATATATATATATATATATTATATATATCTTTCATATACACAGATACAGTTGTATATAAAGATAGAGAGAGAGAGAGAGAGAGAAGTGACTAAGCCAACCCGTTTAGATGAAGAGAATGTGCCTGGGCTCTATAATTGGCGAAAATTATTTAATTATTATAAAGTGCAGCAACGTCTCACGCCTCAGTTTTATCCAGCAACATCCCCTGCTGCACCATAGAGCTGCATAGAATCATAGAGTTTCAGTCACAGTTTCAGTCTCCGTCACAGTCTCAAGTCTCTCTGGTCTCAAGTCTACAGTCTTAAGTCACAGTCTCTCTCTCTCTCACTCTGTCGCACTCTTTCGCTCGTTCGCTTTATTCTCTGCTGCCAACACAACTTTGGGCTTAACTTGGCTTGTTTTCTTGCCTCGAGTTTTGTTTTTATTTCATTCATTTGTTTGCCATCTTTATGCGCACAAAAAAAAATAAAAATAAAAATAAAAAAAAAAATGAAATAAAAAAAAAACTTTTGCCTGGCAGTTTATAACTGTCTATAGCTGTCGCTATACAGCTACAACTTGAGCTTCGAGTTGCAGCTACAACAACAGCAATATCGGCACCAGCAACATCAGCAGCAACATCAACTACAGCGTCAGCTTCAGCTGTTTATTTAACTGCAATTTCCTCGAGTATTGTTGCATTTCCAATGCCATAATTAGGCTAAATCTAATTTGCAAATCGCACGCTCTGCATATATGCAAAGAAACCAAAGAGAAAAAAAAAACAAAAAACAAAAAAAAAACTTAGACAACGAAAAAAAACAAAACATTGAACAATTTTCATTGCACTGCTTCTTTTGCATTTGAATTTGCCGTGGAGCAGAGGCAGCAGAGGCAAGGGAATGGCATTTGTAGCATTTTTGAGTTTTAGATTTGCCGCAAATTTTATTTGGTTTTTACTTATTGTTGCTGCTACTGCTGCTGTTGCTGTTGTTGCTGTTGTTGCTTGCTTGCCACCCGCTATGCGCTGAGTGCCATGTAATTAATTTGTGGCGCGCATTGTTGTTGACAGATGAGCGTGGCAGTTGTTGTTGTAGTTGCTGCTGCAGTTGTTGTTGTTGTTGTTATTGTTATTGTTGTTGTTGTTGTTGTTGTTTGTTCGTTGCTACTGCTGCTGTTTGTTAACTTGATTAATTAAAATGCAGCAGCTTTTAATGGCGACGAGCTGCAGCATAGCGTGCACATTTGCCATAAGTTTGTTATGTGCCAGTTTATCAGCTGCTTATGCAACAAAACAAAGTCTTAGCTCATCACAAGAGATTTTCGAATGTCTGCCAAAAAAAAAAAAAAAACAAAAAAATAGTAAAAATAAAATACAAAAAATAACGAAAGAAACTAAAAAGAAGCAAAAGACAAAAACAAACAAAGAGAAGAAAGAAAAACTAGGAAGATACTGAGATAAATCTGTCTAATTAAAGTTCTGCTTAAAACTAATTGCATTTACACAATATTGAAAGTTTGGGAGCTAAAAAGAAATGCCTGAGAAAGAATAGTTGAATAAAAAAAATGAACAACATAAAAAATAAATTAATTAATATAAAAAGAATTAAGATAAATTGGCCAAAAAAAAAATATATTTTTAAAAGAAAATAAAAATATAAGGTAATAAAAATAATGAAAAATAAAAATAAATAAAATTAAAAAAATAATTGAAAACAAAATAGATTAATAATATAAATATGTAAATAACTGAAAAAAATAAATTGAAAAAAATTAAGAAAATAAATAAAATATATGAAAATAATAAAAAAAAAATAAATTAAATAAATTAATTAATATAAAAATAGCTTTAAAAGAAAACAAAATTTATTTATAAAGACAATAAAATTATAAAGTGATAAAAAATATGAGAAATATAATGAAATACAATAAATAAAAATAAATTAATAATATAAATATGTAAAATTGTGAATAAAATAAATTGAAAAGATAAAATAATAAAATATATAAAAATGATAAAAAATTAAAATAAAATACTATAAATAAAAAAATAAAAAAAAATTTTATTGAAATATTAAAAACAATTTGAAAAATTATATCTCCAATTATTTTCAAATTAAATGCAATTTTATTTATTTATGTTTTTTACATTTACTTTTATTTTATCAAACACAAATTAACTGTATATTGCTTATCAAAAGTAAAGATAAACCAATGTAACTTTATTATTATTTGTCTAACCAAAAATTGTTGAAGAAGTCAATTTTGATTGGAAAACTGTCAAGTGCAGCGTATAACGTTGCTTTTTGCTATGCAAAACTAATGACAGGATCTTTGGCTGTGCCAAGAGCAAAAAGCCAGAAACCAAAGCCAAAGCCAAAGCCAAACCCAAGCAAAAGTTCGGACTTTTCAGAAACATACAATTTTCTACATATATATATTTATATACATATATATTTATATATGTTATAGAGTTTAGTGAAAAGTCTGCGATCAAAACTCAGTCAACGCAATGCAACTCAAAGCAAATGCAAGCGCAACTCTCAAGCTATCAAATTTGCTGCCATTGCTGGCAGCAGCAACATAACATTTTCATTGCCCGTCAGTGGCAGCAATGAAAGCAGCAATGTTTCTATGTGTATGTCTGTATGTGTGCGTGTATTAGTTTGTGTTGGTTGCACAGTTTTTGGGCTCAGGTTAATTTGAAAGCATCTAAGTTTTTGATGTGCTCTCAGTGCAGTCGAGAAAAGTCTGGTCTAAAGTCGCTTCACTTGCTGCTCGCTGCACACGTTTGCCTGACGTTGACTTGTGGCCATATTGCTGGCACCAGGCAAACATCACATACATATACACAAGTAGACAAACACACACGCACACATATATGTACATACATATATATTTACACATATAGAAAAAGTCAGTCAACGTGCCACATGTCATGGGAACTTTTAGACGACGCGAAACGTTCGTTCAGATAGTTTGCCAGCTAAAAACTTGTGAAATCATGGGAGTGAAATATTTTACTTTGTTCATTGCACATTTATTAATAAAGATTTTTTTTTCTCGTTGTTTTCGTTATACTTCTTCTTCTTCTTGTTGTTTTTGTTGTTGTTGATGTTGTACTAGTCCAGCTAACATTTTTGCATGCAAAGGAATTTTTAATTTAATTTATATATATGTATATATATAACGTATACACAGTCGTATATATTGCATTGACTAAAGACACGAAGCACAGTTCCGTTGTGCTCAGTATTGTGCAGCACAGCATCTTGTTCTTTGTGCTTAGCAATTTTCTATATATATATATATATATATATATATATATATATCTATATTTATATATATATATATATACATATATATACATTCGCATTGGCGTGCTGCTAACTTGGCCAAGTCAAATGCATAGACTTCATAGCTGCTGTTTGTACTACGTAGCGTATACGCAATGCAAATAAATTATTACATTTAGCACAAATGGCAGGTATTGTTGTTGCTATTGTGGTTGCGCGTTTTACTTTTGTTATTTTTGCTATATGAAATAATTCATGCGCATCTATGTTAATATCAATATGTTATTGCTGACGCTGATGCCTGCTGCTTTTTTTGCTGCCTGCTGCCTGCTGTCTATCTTAACCCTTTTTCAAAAACCAAAAGCTAAAAACCAAAAGAGAGACATAGACAACAGAGACAACAGCAGAGGTGGCAAAGACAGACAGAAGACAAGGGGCCCCATCTAGGCAGCCAGTGGTGGGCGGGGGGTCAGTCTGTCGGAAATTGTAGGCGCATGACTTTGAACTTTTGACACATTTGGCAGTTGCCTGTCACACAGTTTGTCAGTCGACGGGGGCCAGGCTAATAGGTCACTTGGGAATTCACTGCTCACACTCTCTCTTGCTTGCTCACTCTCTCTCTCTCTCACTCTCTCTCTCTGTATCTTTCTTTGTTCGTTTTCATTGTATATTTGGCATGTCGGAAACATGAGCAAATATAAATTCTTTATGCCTTAAGTTATAAGCTGTTTCTGTTTTGCATTTGTAATATCTTTGACTGTTCGCCTCTGCTCGCCTCTGCTCTGCAGTGACCTGACCTTCAGGTTCAAAATATACGAAAATGATGAAAATGAAATGTTATTAAGCTTATTTACACACACACAAAGAGCAAGAGAAAGATAAAGAGAAGAGGAGGCAGAGTGTGCGAGGTGACAGCTTGTGATATTTTCATTGATTGTATGCGTGTGTCACCAATCAACAATTGATTTTTAATTTTTAATTTACAAAACGAAATGAAGCTCGATATTTATTTTGAAAGAAAAAAATATACAGAAAATAAAAAAAAAATAATAATAATAATAAACGTTTGCTTTAATAATAACAATTTGAACAATATGCACGTGCAGAGTAGCATATATATCTATATATATTTTTATATACATATATATTTATATATTTTCGTTTTTTTTTTACATTTTTTATTTTATTTTATTTAATTTTATGCAATCACTTTCACAATCCATCAAAAGGGTCAGAAGCACAATATATAAATTGAATTTCCAGCGCACTAAATACAATTAATCATTGTAATTGATTTGCGCATTGTTATTGGTGTTGTTGCTACTGTTTTGTTGTCATTGTAAAATATTTACTCGTATATTTAATAATAATAATAATAATGAAAATAATCAAAGTGCGCGAGAGAAGCAGCAGCAGCAGCAAAAAATAAAAAAAAAATGCAATGCTTTGAGTATTAATTAACAATTTCATTTGGCAGTTAATAAGCGTATGCGCAGCGCTGCGCTGTCAGAGATAACATAAATACAGTACAAAGTGATTAATTTGTTGACCACACACAAAGCACACACACACACACACACACAAATATATATGCATATATATATTATATATGTATAACTATTCATGGGAGCACCAGCAGCAGCAGCAGCAGCAGCAGCTCAAACAGCAGGCTTGAGAGCTTGAGCACAGCTACTCAATCTGACAGCCAATGTCCGACGTTACATATCCGACTTCTAATGTCCGTTGTGCTATGCTGTGCTGTGCTGTGTGTTCGTCAGCCTGTCAGTTCGTCAGCAGCAAGCAGCAACAATATGCCAAAGCTAAAGCGTAGAGTGGCTGTCCATAATCCATTAGAAAAAGTAGCAAATTATGATTTATTGCACTTGGACGAAGTGAAACATTTTCATGCTAGCCGCAAAGTGTATATCTATATATATATATATATATATATACGTATATGTGTGTGTGTGTGTGCGCTGCAAAGTATGCAGCTAGCACTCAAGACTTTGAAACACCGCCGCTCCCGCAGCATCTCTCTAGGCTTCTCTACTGCCCTTGGAAAACACATTTTCTATGTCAGCAGCTACAAAAATTAGTAGCTAGGCAAACAGCAACAACAACAACAAGAAACGGCAACAAAAGCCAAAAAGTTTGCATCATAAAAAGTAAAAGAAGCTTGTGCAGCAAGGAGAGTGCAAAGTGTGAGTTGTAAAAGGAAAAAAGCAAAAAAAGGCTAAAAAAAAAAAAGTGTAAGTCCTAAAGTGCGTTGCAAAAATTGTAAAACTCTTCTTATGACCCAACGGGGCGAAAATTATATTTATTTATGTGCTTTTTTTCTGCTTCTTCTTCATCTTCTTCTTTCATTTCATTTCATTTCATTTTGTTAAACTTTTTTGATGCGTTGCGCCACTTAAAATGAAGTATACGCAATGTATGCAATGTATTGTATTATTATTGATGTAAAGGTCGTCTTTATGGATTTACTCAAGACTTGCACAAGACTTACAGATTGACAGATTGCACATACTTTTGGGGATGGGGATCGTAATTAAATGCTCTATTAATGCTCTAATATAGATGACCTTAGTCCAAAGGTCATTCCGGTCTTAGATGACTCAATTATACGCATGAGTAATGTGCGTGTTGTATTATGTTGTGTTGTGACTTCTTTTAGCTGCAAAGCAACTTATTGCTGGCCATTTAGTTTACGGCTAATGAGCACAACAAATTGGCTCCAAATACCAATGAAAATTTCGATGCGCATGCAACCAAAATATTATATATATATATATATATATATATATATATATACAATAACAATAGCAACTAGTGAAAAATTCAAGACACATTTACACTCATAATTACGATTATTTGTTTAAGCTTCAATCAGTTTATTTACAGTTGCAGAACAAATATAAAATATAAAATACAATATGAGACGAAAACAAAACTAAACTAAGTTAAACTAACATACTAAATATGCCACTTTAGTTAATAACTTTGACCGCAATACACACACAAGATGAGGAACTCATTCAAAGAGCAAGTGTCATTAGCATATGCTTAGCACCAGAACCAAATAGCAGCTAAACCAACAACAACAATAATAAACGAACAATCGACAGACAAAATCAAAAACCAAAACCAAAAATTTAACGAAATGAAACCAAACCAGTTTTATTCTTAAGAATTGACACAATGATGATGAAATGGAAGTGGCAGTGGCAATGTCAGTGGCAAGAGCAAGTGGCAGAGGAAGAGGAAAACATTAAATGGGTCAGATGAGCTTTCCCATTGATAGAGATGATGCGCATTTGCGTTTCATTAACACATTGCTCTTGCTGCTGTTGCTGTTGTTGTTGTTGCTGTTACTATTGCTGCTACGTCTTCTAGCAACTAAACAAAGAATTTTTGCAAGTATTTAACTAAAACGTAAACGCCAAAAAAAAAAAAGCCAAGCATTCACTTGCTGAATGAGTATTTTATGAGTGTATTCATCAGATGAATTTTACGACAAACAAGAAAAACATAGAACAAAAACTAATTAAACTCATACAAAAGGTGTGAGGAATGCAAGTTGTTGTTGTTGTTCTTCATCTACTTGTTTGTTGTTGTTGTAGTTGAGTGTGTGTGTTTGTGTTTGTTTGCGTGTGAAATTGAATGACTCGACGCAAGTTGAAGCGAAAGGCGCATAATAAACCATAATGACAAAATTACTATATTTAGTATGCTAAAAATCGGTCAAAGTGTCAGTAGGTTGTCGGCTGTTGTCGGCAGCCTTCATTAACACCCAGACACTGTATGCATGTGTGTGTGTGTGTGTGAGTGTGTGTGTATATGTTTTGCTCTCACTTCAGCCTGTGACAATAACATGATATTGCAATTTTTTTTGGCATTAACTTCTTTTCACTAGCTGACAGACAAACAGACCAAGTGTGCGAAAGAGATAGAACATATGAGCGTGTGTGAGAAGTTTAAGCGAGATGAGCTGAGTTGATGATCAGATGAACAGCTGAAAAAGCCTGCGGCCAGTGTCTGGCTATGTACGCATATGTATGTATATATGCATATGTATTTGTATATCTGTCTCTGTCTCTGTCTCTGTTTCGCTCTCTCTTTCTCTTTCACTGTCTCTGTGTGTGCGTGACCAATGCATGAAAATCTCTTCAACACGATTTATGAGTGTATAAGTTGTTGTTGCTGTTATTATTGTTGTTGCTCTTCATGTTGATTGTTGTTCTGCTGTTTGCTTCTTGTCTTGCTAGCTGTGGCAACTTTCATTTTTGCTGCCATAGAATATCATCAATATATATATATATATATATTTATATATAGATAGATAGATGTATAGATATACAAAATGCTTGAGCATAATAAAAAGCGTATCGAACATTTCAATAGGTTATTGCCATATTTCTCTTTATCTTTAGCTATCTCTTTCACTCTCTAGAGTCTCTCTGTGTGTGTGTTTGTTTTTATGGCACTTTATTTAGTCCGCTTTGGCCACTTGACGCGCGCTTCTCTCCACCGCTATCCCCACCAGCACTGACGCGCCTCTGCCACTCCTCTTATGTTGTCCAAGTCAAGTGATTGTCGGCCGTTTGTTGGTTGTTGTTCTTGTCGTTGTTGTTGTTGTTGCTTGTTTTTGTTGCTGTTGTTGTTGTTGCTATTGTTCTGTGTAGTGTATTTTGACGCGCTTCGAAGAGCGTGCTCCAGAGTCTCAAGTATGGCAATTACTAGACGACACTGCCAGTTGCAAGCAGTTGAATGGCATGTTGCAAGCAGTTTTGCGGCGGCAGCTGTTGCATTGATTAGCTTTTCAATACACACACAAATACACAGTAAGGCAGCATGTGGCATGCGGCATGTGGCATGTAGCATGTAGCATGTGGCATGCAGCTGGCAAGCAAACTAACTGGCAAAAGGCTGCGTCTAACTATCGTCAATTTGAATTACATGCGGCTTAACAAGAGCTCTCAAAACATGCGACTTGATTCTATGTATGGCAGATCTTCCCGGCCAGCAGGCAGCCGAGAGACATCAACAAGCAACAACAACAACAACAACAACAAGCAACAGCAACATTCTGTTCTCTTTTTTTTTATTTTCTTTCTTTATTTTTTTGGTAACGTTATAAAAATTGAAAGCTACGCATTCAGGTGACCCACATTTGGTCAACAGCAGCAGCAGCAACAGCAGAGGCAGAGGTAGCAGCAGCAGCAGCAGCAGCTGCTCGTCTGGCGTGTTTGGTGTTTGCCCACGGCGTGTTCTGTGTTCCGTCAGTTAACTGCTTGGACATTTTGGCCGAATCTGTCGATGTTCGTCTCCAAGAAACAACACCAAAAACAGCAGCAACAGCAACAACACCAACAACTACAACATTTAGCAGATCAAACCAGGCAGCCAGCCTGTGCTTCTTGTTGTTATATTTGTTGTTTTTGGATTCTCTTCTTTCATTTTGGCATGAAATCAATCTCTTTGGCCCATTCACATTCCCGTTCACATTTGTTTCATCGTATACGGCATGCGGCATGCAGCGGGGATATTTTCGGGTTCTTCATTTCGTTTATTTTTTGTTTTTTTTTTTTGTTTCTTTTGCCGGGTAGACGCGGGGAATTCAATTCTCATGCCCAACATTTCGTTACTTTGCGCTGCCCAATTTGAGGCATTTCAATGTAGTAGCATTTATTTTTTCATTTTTTTGCTCTCTTCTCTTTCTTTTATTTGTTTTATGTTTTTACACAAAAAAATACCCTGTAAGTTTTTGATGTAGCAGGATGCTTAGTTTCTCTTTGCTGTAAATCCAACTTTCTCTGTTACTCTTTTTTAGACATACTTTGTATCTCGATTTGTCTTTCTTTCGGTATCTCATGGTCTCTATCTCTCTCTCTCTCTCTCTCACTCTCTCTCTCTCTCTCTGCCCCTCTATCTCGGTTTCTCTCTTTATAAATATATATCTCTCTCTCTCTCTCTCTCTTTCATTCACTCTTATCTTCTTTTCCTCACGACTTATACATCTTCCTCGCTCTATCTCTCCCACTCTCCGCCGCTCTTTCGGTGTCTCTCTTAGTATATCACTCTCTTACTATCATTCCTCATCTTTTTTTCTCTCAGTCTTCATATCTCCCTCTATCTCTTTCTCTATTGCCAAAATTAATTTTCAATTCATGCATTAATTACAGAGTATTTCACAGTCGTTCACATAACATGGTTAGCATTTTTTTTGCACGTTTTTGCACGCGTACCCGGCTGGAATTTTAAATAATACATTTGACGCTTTCATTTTAGCTAAAATGCCGAAGGCAAGCGCAATTTTATTAACGCCTACCTTTTGTGCTCTGCCTTCGTTTTTCTTTCGTTTCTTTGTGCTGTTATATTTTTTTTTTTTTATGTCTGTTTCGATTTGATTCGATTTGATTTGTTGGTTGTGTCTGTCTCTGCTTTGGTTTTTTTTTTTTTTGGCCAATCTTAATGTCATCATTAACTTTTGGCCATCTCTCAAACCAATTGAACTTCAATTAGTTACGCCCGAGACATTCGGCAACATTTCCGCAAATTGAAATACAACAAAAATACAAAATAAAAAAAAAAATCAGTTTAGATTCTTTTCGATTTTTTGGTCTCAACTTTTTCTTTTATTTTTTTTTATTATTTTTTAGATTTGGAAAGTGTTGCAATTAAATTTTAATTGCCATGATAAAGTTGATAAAGAGGCAAAATGTGCGCGCGTGATTTGACTTTGGCTTTGACTTTTTATTTTTTATCATTGACACACACGTGCTGTGGCAAATTTATTTAGTTTTTATGGCAAATTGCCGAATAATTTTATAATTTTCAATTTTACAATATAAGAAATTCCATTTTGATTTGTTACATTGAATACAAATATGAACTTATCAGAAATTTCTCTTTCTCTCTTTATTGCAGATGCATTTGCTTTCGTTATCTAGTTAAAATGTTTTGCCTGCCAATCAATTAGCTGCAACTCATTTGGTAAGTAAACAATAAAATTAATTTTCTTATTATTAACATGTCAACTCACAAAGTAACTGCAAATATTTATTACACACACACACACAACACAAGCACATACACATATGCATATGACATGCTCATATTTTAAGTGGAACCACATTTATTGCAATTATTATGGCCAAAATTGAATATTTGCCAAAATGTGTGCAATAAACTCAAACTCGAACACAAAATTCCAAAAATTCTATTTCAACATTATTCAATATAATTTGACATTTATATTAATATTAGATTTATACATTTGCATATGTAAAATTTTATGCTAATTTATTGTGGACTTTTGTAGCCTCTAACATTAAGTAACAGTGCTGCCAATGCAATGTGCTTAGCATATTAAATATACTTTGCTCATAGCAGGCAGCTTTTGTCAGTCTGTCAATAATTCTTTTTTGCTTGTGAAATTTCCATTGAAATTATAATTTTGTTTTTTTTTTTTGAATGCAACAAAATTAACATAATTGTTTATATATGTTAATATAGCCATAAAAAAAAGCTTTAAATAAATTTATACAATTTTTTTTTTGTTGTTTTGTTAAATTTTGCATTTGATAATTGCTGTTAAATACTTTTAAAATGTTCCACTGCAAGTTTAATTAAATGTTCTTTCGGCTTATTTGACAGTCGACTATGTCAGCTGTTTAGAGGATTTACATAAGCTGCATGCACACAACAAATACAAACAAACAAACATACATACACACACATAGCCATGCAGCAGCTGCTAGAGTTGTCGCTGCTTATAGAATTAGTTCAATTGAACAATTTACTTAAATTATTTGTAAAATTTTTACTTAGACATTCACGACTATTTCATTGGAATCAGTTCGTGATATTTTATATATGCCAATGAATTCTTTGGTATTTCACGAATTATTTACAAATATTTTGCACAGTTAGCAACTAACGGCAATATATAAAAAAAAAAAAACAAAACTTTCGAAAGTTTTCGAAAAAAAATAAAATAATTAAACTATAAAATAATTTGGAGCACAAAAAAAAACTTGGAATATTAGGAAAAGCAAAAAAAAAAAATAAATAATAACAAAAATAACAATTCAACTGATTAAGTTCAAGCGATCAGAACTAGTTCATAGAACTGAACTAAATTTTAGCAAACTTAAAGAGTTTGAGCGGGGGAGTGAGAGCTGGAGAGAAAGAGGCCGAGATAGATGCAGAATCTGTATGCTGGACCTGCAGGCTTTGAGCTTAGCACATGCCAAATTTCATTTTTATCGATAGTTTCGCTTTGCCAACATTTTCGCATTTCGCATTTTCGCCCCGAATGTTTTTATTGCAAAAAAAACACAAAAAAAAAAACCAAAAATTGTTCGTGCCAAACGAAATGTCAGCGGCAGCGAGCAAACAAAAAAGAAACAACAACAAATAAGCAAACATAGACTACTATAAAATGCAAATGCAAACAACAAACAACAAAAAAACAAAATCGAAAATGTTGTACGAAATCAAACAATATTCGCGCTCATTGAGCTTTTAAGCCGCTAAGAGCTCAGCGAGTGAGTATCAAAAATACCAAAAATAGTGAGTATACAGAGTGCTGAGTACCAAATACCAACTAACAACAACAACAACAAGAACAGTAACAACAAAAATTGACTATACAGTGCGTTATGCGAGCGAAAGCACATGTCATTTTTCAGTTGATTTTACTTTGATGTGCATCAAAATAAATACAGAATGACATTCATTCATGGACATGATTTTGATTTCGATATATATATACATACATATACATATACATATACATATACATATACATATACATATACATATATACAGCTAGAATAAGGGCTTTTTAATGCTGGTAGAGAAAAACAACAAAAACAATAGTACAAAATTGTACTATGGAATGTTTTTCAGCTTGAACCATTCAAACAAAGGGAATGCGTAATCGATACGTGTTCAGAATATACTAAAGTATATGTATGTATGTATGTATATATCTCTGTATGTACTGTATATGTGCATTGCCAGTGTTGTAAAACATGAGTGGAAAATGTGGTAAATGATATATACACTTATAATTGAATTACTTGTGAGCTTATTATATGTAAACCGAGCAGACGAGCAACAATTAGTTCATTGTGCATCAATTTGCTTTTTTTTTACAAAACAATTTTTCTTCTTTTCTTTTTTTTTTCATATTCTCTATAGATTTTTTTTTTTTGTATTGAAATACAATTACAATTACCATAACGTTAAGCGCATGCTAATTGATTTAGTGAGATTTTATTTTAACTGCCTTTGACAGTGATAGTGTGTTAATAAATAGCTATAAGCGATAGTTAGATAGTTAGATATGAAAGTAACTCATTATCTATAAATTGTCATATGCAAATCTTTTATATTCTAATATACAAATCAAACAATTTTAGCATATCATAATTTTCACTTAAAATTAGCAAATTTCATTTTTTTAACTACTACAAAAAAAAAAAAATTGTGAAAGTTATCAACACTAGAGAAAATTATTTAGCAAAAATAGTAATTGAAATTTATTTAGCTTTATAATGTGCTCTAAATTTTGCACAGATTTTTTGATTACCAAAAAGAGTTAAGAGTCAAGAGTTGAATTTATTGCTAGTAAAGTTTACAACTACAAGTTGCAACATATTCTTGCTGCTTTTGTTGTTGCAATGTGCGCATGTGATTTATGCCAAAGCTCATAACTAAAACAATTTTAAGATCTTTATGGTTGCACACAGTATTTTTTTTTTTTTTTTGTATGGAATTAGAATTTTTACGATTTTTAATCAAATTCTAGCACGAAATTTTTTGTAACAGAAATTGTTGCATTTTTTTTTGTTTTTTTTTTTTTTTAATGCATATTGTGGTTGTTCGTCGCAATGTAACAAATCAATGGAATTTTTGGCTATGCATATTTAAGCGTGTTGTCTCTATCGCACTTTCTCTCTATATCTATCTATCTTTATCGCTTTATATGCAAATAAAAATAAAAGGTGGGAGAAAATGTTCCCTAACGAACTGCGATATTTTCTATTTATATTTACATAGAACAGAAAAACAGAATATAGAACGCAGTGTATTATATATAAACTTGCTATATTCCAGCTATATTTGTGGCTAATGAAGCTATTAGTGTTGGCCTTGTTATTGACCAGTCAACGTTCAAGCATTCTTATAGCCTTTTGTTTTCACTACTCTTCCTCTTGTTGTTGTTATTATTGTTGGCCTGCCACAGGAAATGCCCATTTTCCGCAGTCCAACAAGCAGCACAAAAAAAAACCAGTTGATTTTTTTTTTTTTTTTAGTTATTGCTGTTGACTTGATCTGCTGCCCATGCCACATAGCACAAACCCCACATTTCAGACCCACCGCCCACTGTCAGTACTGAATAACAAAAGTTGATGCCAGTTGGTTGATTTCTGTAGCATTTCCGTAGTGTTTCATTTTAATTTTCATACTCAAAGTGCTTTGACCAGCACAGAGCGCAGTAAGAGACAGAGAGACAGAGAGAGAGAGAGTGAGAAAGAGAGAATGTAAAATGAGAACGAGAGAAAACGAAATCAAATGGAATGAAATAAAATAAAATGTTTGACTATTGGCGGAAGTGTGCCATAAGTTTATTTCTTGTGCGCCATTTTGTTTACACATATTTCGTTTGTATGTATATATATATATATATGTGTGTGTGTGTGTGTGTGCAGTATGCTTTCAGGCGCACAAACAATGAGGGAGAGAGGCATAAAGAGAGAAAGAGAAGGAAAAAGTATGCTTGGAATTTAGTTTTGCGTTCGACATTTGGCATTGAGTTTTTGTATTTTTGGCAGTATGGATACGGATGATGGCAACTTCTGGCCGAAAGCGGACTTGGCGGGCATGTTGAGGGGTCATGACATAGGGTAAACTTATTGGCTTTTATGCGCCATAATGTAACGGAAATTGTTCAAGTTTTTAAAGATATAAATATTTAATTCAAATGTCGCTCGAACTTGAACTTTTCACAACCATTTCTACCGACTGCGAAAAAAAAAACACAAGGAAAAAAAAAACACTGCGAAACTGTGTTTTTAGCTTGAAAATAACTGCAAACTGTGAGTGTCGAGTGGCGAACTCTAAGAGCTAAGAGCTGCGAGCTGTGAGCTGTGAGCTGTGAGCTGTGAGCTGTTAACTGTAACTGTTCTTGTTCAATTTACTGTTTGAACTTTGCAAACAAGTGCCACAAGTAGTAGTAGAGAGACCGTCCGTCCGCCTTCCCCCAAACCCAAAAACCCAACTCAAAAATCCTCTTTTGGGATACTTACCCCCAGTACCCAGTAACCAAACGCACTCTCCGAGGGTCTCACATGACCAACATCTGCCAAGCTCTGGCCATTAATATTTTTCAACTATTTGCATAAATTAATGTGCGCACAAAATGTTGCCAAAATATGCTACACAGCATTTGCCTTCTTAACTATGCTTGCAGGCAGTCTGACCGCCTCTTTCTGTGTGCCTGTGTGCCTGTGTGTGTGTGTGTGGGTGGAGAATGAGGCGTGGCATATGGGTCAGCTGTTTGGCTGTTTTGACTGTTTGCCGTTGGCCGTTGGTTGCGTTTTAATAGCGATTTAAAGCGTCTCTATTTGAATTTTAGTTAAGCATGCGCAAAACTTTTGCCATATGAATTTGAAATGCAATTGCATATCAAGCCTCGAGCGCATATTACTTCCACAAAGTTTATCCACCATATTTAAATGCCATACAGACACACATATACACACATACAAATATGTTGTTTACATGCACACATACATATATACAATATGCACACATTTTGGTGGGCGCCATGGAAATTGTGGGCGGCGCTAATTCGCAATTAGTTACAGGCAAGACACACACACACACATACTCTAAAGGTGAAGCGGACGTTGTGTCAGCTGTGCTCGCTGCCTTCATCTGCCTTTACTCTTACTCCTCCCACTCCACCACTCAGCCAGTCGTCCATCTTCAACTTCTCTTCTCCTTCCGCTCTGCAACTCTAAGCTGTGGCCCAAAATTCATAATACGTGAGAGCTGCCTTGATGGAAAGTTTTGGTTATGCCAGAGAGAAAGTGAGTGGCCAACAGAGAGAGAGAGAAAGAGCGAGAGAGAGTGAGAGATAGATGGAATAGGGTGGGCGTATAGAGCATATAGAGCATTTATAATTAAGAAAAAAAAATCAAACAAATTTGAAAAGACATTTTCACAAAATTTAAATTATTGGAAAATTATTAAATAAATCAAATGAAGAGAAGAGACAGGCAGTATAATGGGAGTTTTAAGAGACTGAAAGAGATGAACGATGTACGGAAAATATTTGAAAAATATATAATTAAGTATAAAAAATTATAAATATAAATTTATATTTATTTATATATATATATATATTTAATATATATATTTATATATTTCTTTAAATATTTATTATACAAAAATTTAAATTAAAAATAAAAATACTAAATAATATAAACATAAAATATATTTTATTTAATTTAAATAAATTAAAAAATAAAAATCAATATATTTTTTAATTATAATAAATAAAATAAAATAAAATAAAAAATAAAATAAAATAAAATAAAAAAATAAAATAAAAAAAATAAAGTAAAGTTAAATAAAATAACAAAAAAATATATATAATATATTAAATAAATAAAATATAATAAATAAATAAAAATAAAATTAATAACTAATAATTAAACATAAAAAAAATTATGAAAATATTTTCAATATATTTTATTTTAAATTAAAAATTTTAAATTAAATATTATTATGAACAACATAAATAAAAGCTATCTAAAATAATTAAATGAAATTAATATAAAAATGTTGCATAGCTAAAATCTAAAAATAAAATGTAATTAAAATGCATACTAATTGATAGTTAAACTAACGTGACGTCAAATGTTCTAAAGCATAACGTATAAAATATTTTAATAGAACTTAAATGTTTTAGATTTCTCAACCAAAAATTCAATTTACACTTGCTGCACACATTCGCTTGTATTTTGTGGGTGTACACCGCCATGCAGGTGTATGTGTATGTGAGTGTATGTGTAGTATATATATATATGTGTGTGTGTGTGCTGCTGGAAAATGAGTTGACTGGTAATTGAGTTTTTAGTAGCTGTTAGCGGTGCCACAGCAGCTCTTTGCGCCACTTAGTGGCAAAGATGCGCACTCACACACACACTCACACAGAGAGAGTCATGTACATATATGTATGAATGTGTCTATGTGTTTGCTGTTAGACCAGCAGCGAGCAAAAGCAGCAGTAGCAGAATTGCAGCAGTTGCCAAACAGCAGCTGGCGCCGCATTGTTGCGCAAATTAACTACATACAAACGTAGCATAAGCGTATATATGTGTGTATATGTGTGTGTGTGTATTTGTATACTTCAACACACATGCAAGCATTGCCTAAAATCAGCAAGCAGCAGAGGAAAATGCAAGTTAAAGTTCTTGCCGAGGTGCAACCAAATCAAATTTGCACCAAAAACCAAAGGTAAACTTTGAACGCTAGTGGCGGACATTTGTCTGGCACACACACACATACACATATGAGTATGACTGTGTATGTGAGTCTGTGTGTGTGTGTTAGCAAACACTCATGCAAATTCTCACGTCGCTTATTTGGTAATTTACGCGAGTGCGAAAATGTTCTGTGCGTGTTTGCCTAACCAGCCTCAGTAGCTGTATGTCTGTATGTGTGTGAGTGTGTGTACCTAAAAGTTCATAAACTTGTACACATACTCTGAGACAGACAGAGAGACAGACGGAGAGACAGACACACGCATACACAGTTATCTTAATTAAGTTATCAAGACATTTTCTTCTGCTTCTTCATTTTTTTTTGTTGGCCAAAAGACGCAACTGCATTTTGTCAGCCGCAATAAATTCGCATAATAAATGAACCTTGGCAACGTTTAACTGTGTCAACAGCACAGCCTCTGCTTCAGTCTCAGTCACGCCCCCTCCCCCTCCCTCTGCTTAACGAATTTGGCATGCAAAAACGTAAGGCAAAAAAAAAATAAAACCAGCAAACTCCTGCACCTGCAACAGAAATGTTAAACAGCAGCAGAAGCATTAGTATCAGCAGCAGCAGCAATGGTAGCAGCAGCCGCAGCAGCATCTAATGTCCAAAGAGATGCACAAAAGTGGCCAAAACTCTGCTGCAGGCCAAAAGGACACACAAACACTCATAGACACACAGAGCAGAGACATATACAGAGCAACGTCAGCAACAGCAACAGCGACAGCACCAACATCAACAGCAGTAACAGCAGCAACATCAGTGAAAATAACAAAAATTATGCTAAATAGGTAAAGCAGCTTTCACGAAACTGAAACTCAACTGCAAGGCACTAAATTATGGTTGTTAGTGGAGGGGATGGAAGACGGGAGAACTACGGAGGGAGTAGGGGAAGGAGCATAGAGTGGTTTTGTACTGAGGATGCCCCCAACTAAATGGCAATGTCAATGCGGGTCAGCTGCAGCGATGAGTCTACATCACAAACTGTTGAACTGCGTCAGGCGTCTGCATTCAACAAAAGTAGGACACAATATTTGTCAAAGTGGTTTGAGAGGCAAGTAGAAGTAGGTAAGGTAAGCATTGAAGTGGGAGAGGACCACGTACATCTTCGACTAAAAGCTATATAAGCTACTAGCAGAGTGAAATAGAACTCGAATTGGAATTAGAGTTTAAAGCTTTAAAGACGCAACACAAA
Source organism: Zaprionus obscuricornis (assembly GCA_037044475.1). Lineage (NCBI taxonomy): Eukaryota > Metazoa > Arthropoda > Insecta > Diptera > Drosophilidae > Zaprionus > Zaprionus obscuricornis. Next base: position 85,588 of record JBAMBR010004775.1, on the reverse strand, counting down.
TTGAAGTTAGAGAAATGGTATTTAAGTAGGAATTGGAGTAGAAATTGAAGAATAAATTGGAGAAGAAACTTGAGCAGGAACTAAAGTTGAAATTAGAAAAAGGATCTTGAACCACTATGAATTATATGCATAAAGTTTAATTGAAAGTCAACATTGAACAGTCAAAAACTTCTTTTGGTCAACTATGCAAAATCAACTAAGTTTTAAAGCGCAACATAGGAAAGACATTAAAGTCATGTGATTAGGTAAAGCATGTAAAAGCAACTGGCACAAATCTTCATAACTGTCTGCACAATTTGGGCAACTCTCTTGCCTTCTACACTGAAGCAGCTAAAGGCAAGCAAAGGCAACAGTCGGATGTCAGGCAGTAAAGTATCTGTGTCAAAAATGATATGCGCGATGTAACCAAAAAAAAAAAAAAAATGGTAAAAATGCTCCCTTGGGTATTTGTCAACAGTTGCCAACTGTCTGCGATGCTAACGTCGACTGCAGCAGCAGCAGCAACAGCAGCAGCAATTGTGATAGCAAATAGAATCTTATCTGCGTAGCACGCGTTTAACTGTCATGCCTCCACTCCAAAACCCCTCCACCCTTTTCCCATTCCCATGATCAACTCCAAAAACTTCACTCTTCACACACTCTCTTTGCTTATTGCCAGCGGGGCAAAGTTAGCCAAATGCTAAGACCAAATGCTGCCTTGCCTGATACGAGTAAACGTCGTTGCGACGGCAGCAGATTTCTGCATGAAAAATGTTCGCACATACCTTTTTCGCCTTTGGCTCAAAAGCTGCTGACTGTTCACACGCTCGCTTGGCTGACGTTGTAGCTGGACGAGGACCAAGAACAGAACCACTACCAGTACGACGACCAGAACTTGGACCAGAATATAAGCATGCTGGGCTCCATCTCGATGCCTGCTGTCTGTTGCCTTGCCTCCTGCTGTCTTTCTGCCTTACTGCCTTGCCACCTTACCACCTGCTGCCCTGCATTACGCTTCTTTGCATTGGTTTTGTTTGCTGTCTTGATAGTGCTCGCTCCCTCTATATATGTGTGTGTGTGTGTGTGAGAAGGGACAACACTCTGATTGTGTGTGCGCACGTGTGTGTGTATGTGTGTATAGCAAAGGAAGCAGTTCTTCAGGCACTACACCCGCATCCTGCACCTGCCTTTCACTTTATCTTGCTTTGCTGCCGCTGTCCTGTTGTCCTTGTGTCCTGTGTGCTCATGTTTAATAGGCGCCTGCTTGCACACGCAGTTCTACATGCACGAGTGTATACTGTACACTGAGAGAAAATTCTATATGAAGTTGAGAATTAACTTGAAAAATACTTGGAACAACTGCGAATAAGGAAATATTTATGCAAAATTTATAAATTATTTGAGTAAAACTTGAAAAAAATTGTTAGAAAATTTGTTGAAGATTATTTGCGGAATATTTTAAAAATATTTTAAGAATATTTAAAAAAAAAATAAATTTATTCTAAAACTGTTTTTGCTGTATTTGGGAAATATTTTAAAATTATTTAAGAAATATTTTTTGAATACTTTTGAAATATTTAGAATACGTCAAAAATATTTTAGGAATATTTTAAAATTTATATGAAATTATATTTTTAATATATTTTGAGAATATTTTAAAACTATTTTAAAAATATTTAAATTAAGAATTTTGAGGAATTCTTGATATTTATTAGATAGAACTGCAATAGGTATTTATTTTTTGTAGTGTAAACTAACTGCCGCTGGGGCAAGTGTAGCATATTTTTTACTGCCAAGTGATGATGTTGTTCCTGTTGCCAGTTGCTGCTACTTGCTGCTGCTGCTGTTACGGCTTGCTGCTGCTGTTGTCAGTTGTTGCCTGCTGCTTGCTGTCTGCTTCTGCTGCTACTGTTTGTTACTGTTGTTGCTTTTCCTGTTGCTGTTGTCTGTTGAAATTTAAAATGCAATTTAATATAGATTCAGATTCGCAGTCAAGTCGGGCGTCGCTAATGTACTTAATTTGGTCAACGACTACACACATTATGATAAGCTTTGGCCATTCGCTTAATTAACATGACTAATGCACCCGAGTAACTGGCAACTGGCAACCGACACCAGCCAGTGGCAGCAACAACAGCTGAGTCACAGTTAAGCATTTTCACTGAGAAAAGGGATAAGGGAAACTAAAAAGAGAGAGAAGGAAAAAAAAAGCTAAACTAACCGCTAACTAATGAGCTAGTGGCTAATCAGCGTACATGTCTCTATGCCTACGCCTACGCCCAAATGAAACCAATTTAGACGAAACATATACAACATATACTCGCACACAGACACTCAAGGCACAGCTGATAAAGCTGAAGAGAAATTGTGCCAGTCATAACTCAAAGCGACTCGTCAGAACGCGTCGCGGCTATAAGAGTGTGAGTGAGTGAGTGAATGTGTGTAATAGCAGCAGCTTGAGAGAGAGAAAGAGAAAGTAATGGGAAAAGTGTGAGGAGAGGCAAGTGTGGCGCGTGTCTACATTATGGCCATCATTCAGAGGCGTCATCGTAGAGGCCACCGAAAAGCAAGCATAGTGCAAGAAGTATGAGGATAATCATAAAAATGCTCCGCAACCTAATCCTTTCACACACTCTCACACACACACACTCATATAGTGTAAGCGAAACTAACTCTGACCAAAGAAACGCATTTAAGCATGAAAGGATACGACGACTTTTGTTGCTCTTGTTGTTGTTGCTGCTACTGCTGCCGTTGTTGTTGTTTGCTGAATACGTAAAAGGATTTTGCGCACCTTTCAAAATCCCTTTTTTTACAGTTTTTTATTTTTACAATTTGTTTTTTTTTTTTTGACTATAAAGTCCAAACTGAAGCGACTCGAGAGTGAATGCATGAATGCATGATGATTGAATGAATGAATGTGCCAGGGCCAAGGCCCACAAATAGCAAAAAACTTTCTATGCCTGTATGTGTACTGATGTATGCGTGTGTGTGTGAGGGTCAGAGCACTAATCAGCTGCTCGGTAGACATTTTTTTTTTGCCTTCTTCCACTGCTGCTGCTGTTTCTTTGGTTTTTCTTTTTTTTTTTTGTGCTGCTTCTTCTTGTGCCTCTTTTTCGCCTTGTTTTGATTATAAATTGAAAAATTTGCTGTTGTGCAAATTTCAACAAAATCAAAGTGTTTGCATGGAATTTTCTAATTTTTTTTTTCTTCTCTTGTTCTTCTTATTCTTCTACTACTTGTATTTTTCTTTGGTTTTTCATATTATTGTTGTTGTTGTTGAGCTTCCTTTTATGGCATTTCCATATGTCGCAACCCGGACAGGCGGTCAAGCGCAAAGGCCGCCCGGCCATGTGGAAATGTTAAGCAGTGTGAGAGTGATAGTGCTGCAAGAGTGAGTAGGATGGAGAGAACAAGCGGGACGTAGGCAACAAAAGAGGCGAGACATAAAGGATATGCTTGTTAGTAACCAAATTTGCAACAATGACAACCGACACACAACACACTAAACACACATACCCATTCACATAGACGAACGCTGTAGCAAAAGTTTTTGACACTTTCAAGTTCGAACAGTGCTTCTTTTTTTTTTTTTTTGAAGGTGTGCAGCCATGGGTAATCGATTTTCATCAGTAACTTTTTTTACCCAGATTTTTGTAAGCATTTTGTTGTTGAAATATGTTAAAAAAAAAAAAAATAAAATTTTATATATAATATATATACATATATATAGATTTTATATTTGAACAGCAAATCATTTGAATGCAGACAATTGATAGAAATGCTAATCAAATAACTAAAAAAAAAATGTAAATAAAATAAAAAGAACATAAAAATTCTACGAAATATCTATGTGTATTTTCATCAATAGATTTTCTTTTATACAAAATAAATACAATAAAAGAAACAAAAATATAAAAGATGAACAACAGAAACTTAAAGAATGCTGCCCAATAATTTTATAGCCTATGCTAGATGCTCACTGCTATGACACTCGTACAAATAAACTTCAGTTGCGCTGATTGATTATTTTACAAGTGTAAACACTTGTGCGTATTTTACAACACTGTTCTATGCTTGAACAGCGCAACCAACTTTACTCAGTCTCCAACTTTAATTCTCTTCAAGTTGCCCAGTATAAAGAATAAAACATTTTTTTTTGTAAAAATGTCTATTACAAACTATAAACTGCAATCCAAGGTCCGTCTACAGCCATTGGTGCTGTTCCAGATCATCTCTGCCTATGAGCGTCGCCCAAAATCTGCTAAAATGACTGTGGGCACATTGTTGGGACGCCGCGATAAATGCACTGACATCATTGAGATTACAAACAGTTTTACAGTGCAACATAAAGAGCAGCTGGTTGGCGATATTGAGCAATTCAAATTGGATACACAATATGCTACCGAAATGTATGAATTAAATTTATTAACATATCCGCAGGAGAAGATCATTGGTTGGTATTGCACTGGTAAATCATTGTCACGTTCGGCTGCTGCATTGCATGCATATTATGCACGTGAAGTTAATGGTGCGCAACCATTGCATTTGCTGTTAGATACAACATTGCGCGGCGGACGACTTAATATGCGTTTGTTTTCTGGTGTTGCAACTGGTGTACCTGGTGGTACGAAGGGATTACTTTTCACTCAATTGCCGCTACTAAAATTGGATTCGGATACTGATGGAACTGTTGCATTGCGTGTTATGCAAAAACAAGCATTGTATCCCACCAAGCAATTTGGGCGCATGTTACCTGAGTTGATGCATGTAGTGGATGCCACACGTGAATTAGAGCAAAAGTTGGAATTAGTTTTACGCTATATTAATGATGTTCTGGCACGTAAACGACGCCCGGATAATACTGTGGGACGTGCATTGCATGAAGCTTTAACATCGGTACCATTTATGGATGCGGAAAGTTTTCGTATGATGTTCAATGAGAATGTACGCAACATGTTGATGAGCATCACATTATCCACATTGATCAAGACACAGATGCAGCTCAGCGAAAAGTTATCATGTTTGCCAGATTTATAAATGAAATGTTAAAGCAAATTTTTAATAAACTTGCGCTGCAAATAACAATTTATCAATTTCATATATTCTAAAGTAATGCCCATGAGAAGACATGGCAGACCCAATAATTTATATATATATATATATTGATGACCAACTTCAGCTTACGAATCTTCAACTTCGTCCGTTGCAAGGCAAACTAGTCTCTTCACTTTAAATGAACCTACATACTTCATATGGCCATAAGTTGTATTTAGGATAGAACTAGACGGATGGGACTACTACATAATATAGCTGCCATAGGAACATTCAATGAAAATGAATTTTTTGTATGAAAAACATTTTTGTTTGTTAAGGTATTTCAATGAAACATACAGTATTTGTGTTTACTAACGACTAACACGTATCATTCATATTTTGTGCAAATCAGACCACTATATAATTTAGTTGCCATAGAAATAATAGAGCTTTTTTTCTGCTCGTAGAGCTATTCGGTTGAAACTTAGAGGCTTTAAGCTTAGTGATGACTTACACGTGTCGTGATGCAAATCGAAGCACTATATCATATAGCTGCCATTGGAACAATCGGTCAAAAATTGAGATTTTATACTAAAAACTTTTTGTTTGCTATGCTAATCGGCTGAAAATTTCATGATTTAAGTTTAGTAACAACTTATACATTTCAAAAATATTTGGTCAAAATCGAACAGTCAGATCACATAGCTACCAGATAGTCAAAAATTGACTTTGTGTATGAACAAATCTGCAGCATTAAATTCTATACAAAAAGTACTTATAATTTATCATTGTATATTTATCTACATAAAAATGTGCACATAATATTAATAATTTATTTCAAGTTTTACACTTAATGTTCTGATTATTTAGCACTTCATATAAAAATAATTGAAAAGTCCTTTAGATAATGCAACTATTTGATACAAAAAAAAAAAAACATTTATTTTTCAGGAATTTATATCCCATTTTTTCCTGTTTTTATTTTTGCATGCTGAAAAGTGTAAATTGTTTTTTTTTTTTTTATTTTAACTTCCTGCACATATCTTTGCTTGCATTAAGTTGAGTATATTCATATGTATATATATGTACATACATATATCTGGATATATATGTATGTATATACGCTTATGCAATGCTCTCATGAAATTCTCCAGTAGTTTTTTTTTTTATCACAGTTGCATTTTAAGCAGCATTTTATTTTATTTTATTTTGTTCATATTTTTTTACGAATGCGAATAAATATATTACAGAAGTGATAATGGTAGCGATTGCATAATGGATTAAATACCGAAGCCTCTATATGCCACAGTTGCTGCCTCAGCTGCTACTGCTGCTGCTGATGTTGATGCTGATGCTATTGCAGTCACTGCATCTCTGCTGTCATTGACGTTTGCTGTTTGTCGTTTTATTTAAGCCTTTATCATTGGAATTGCCAACGCAACCGCGAATGCCACATGACGCATAAGGCCATGATGCCACCTCACAGAGGCCAATGGCGCAATGAGTCCTGAGGGGGGGAGGAGAGTAGTGTAGGGGAGGTGGCATGGACAGCCTTTGAACTGTTTGCAGTTTTACTTAATTTGAAGCGATTTATTAATTTTTTTCTTTTTTTAAAGCACATTTTGCAGCTGCTGCCTCAGTTGCTGCTGTTGCTGTTGCCTCCGCTGCTGTTGCTGCAATTAATTAAAATTTTGCTATTATTGAATGCTGCTTTGCATGCCACTGCATATTGCATTCAACTCACAAATGTGTGCAAAATCAAAGGCAACTGCTTACCCCTAAAACCCCCAACACACAGACCCCGGTCTTCTCCTGCTGCTTCACATACTGATGCGCACTCTATTCACAGTTCAAGGCAAAATGCAAATGCAAAATGTGAAGCGCAACGCAGCGCATCGCAGCGCACGCGCCATTTTGACAAATGATGGCAATCAAAAAGTGCGCGTTGCATGCCGCAGCACAACTAAATGCGTTTCAAGAAAGATCACGTATGCGACACATTGGCAACGCAAAGCAATGCGACGCAACGTAGAATGCAACGCAAAGCGCACATAAGACATTGCAACTTTTGCTGCTAATTAATGTCAAAAAATATATTTGAGTTTTCATTATATATCTATGTATGTGTGTGTGTGTGTGTCTTTTAAAACGTTGCATCCACAAGTTGATGCCACGTGTTTAATCCCCTGCACGCTTTTGCCTCATAACTTTGACAGTTTTCTGTGCATCTCCACACACTTTTACTTCGCATCGTTTTGGCTTTGTTGAAACGTGTTTGGACTTGTACTTGTGCTTGGTCATGAGGCAAAGTAAATGTGTCGACACACGAAACGAAGTAACATAGGGGAACCACTAACAACGATAACGCTTGCCACAATTTTATTGAAGAAGCCAAACAAAAAGTTGCAAGAGATGCCCAAGTCCAAGCAAAGCCCAAGCATCTACTTGAGGATTTTCATGTTGAAGTATGCGCTTTTGTGGCAACAGTTTAGGTGTCAGTTGCAGATATATAGAAATAAAAGGGGGCAGTGGCAGAGGCAGTGGCATAGTGATAGTGGCATGGGTAGAATCAAAGTTAGACCAAAGCTCAGCAATTGGCAGACGCCTACAACAATACGATGCTCATGCTTACAGACACATGTGTGTGTATAAGCAACCAAATGAAAGGAAGAAGAGAAAGAGAAAAGGCAAAAAGAAAAGAGAAACTGATAGATATTATAATAGACATGCTTCACGTACGCTCAGTTGACGCGCGCAAAACAATAATAAGGCTTCAAAGCCACAAAACCAAAAAAAAAAAAAATGAAGAGGAAATATGAAAAGAAATAACAAGAGACAGAGAAAGATAATGACAAAGAGGGACAAGACAGAGAGAGAGAGAGAGTACGATGAGTATAATAGACAGACGGGAAACGAGCTCAAAAGTTGCAGAGGCAAAAATAAAGATTGGCATAGATATGCACGTGATTGGAATGTAACTTGGAAATTAAGTGCCTCCTGCGGCGCCAAGGAAACCGAAAAAGCGAAAAGAAATCTTTGCAAAACAATATATGTCATATACACAGAACAGAACATAACAACAGCCAGTAACAGAGACAGAGACGACAGCAGAAGTAGCAGCAACACCAGAAGAGACAAAACAACATTGGGCGAAAAAAAAAATAAGAAAATGGCCAACGAATTGAGTGGCAGTGGCAAAAACGGAAAATGAAATGCACATTAGCAGCGGCAGAACGAAGGCCCAAAAGGCACTACATTGAGTCTCAGACTGAGTCTGAGAATGTGCTAGCGGCATAACCGTAAAGGAAGGAAATTGTTACGTAGGCCAAGGCACACAGCAAAACAAAAAGCAAAAGCAAAAGCAATGGCAAAAGAACAACGAGAAGCAGCAACAGCAGCAGCAGCAGCAGCAAAAGAAACAGTTTTGAAAGAAAAGCGCACAAATCGAAATAAATAAATAAAATCAAATGTTCTGTGGAAAAACTTTGGCTTCGACTGAGCTAAACTTAGGTAAAACTGTATTCTGTGTCTTACACTCACACACACACACCGACACACATACACATATGTATATAGCTAAACACAGTGCTACACCCGCTGAAATTACATCTTATGAGCGTCTGGAGGTTATGCTTTAGGGTAAAGCAACCGACATAGCGTATACGTAACGGCAAGCGTAACGGAAAACGGAAACAAAGCGATAAACTTTTGTTAGTGTTGCGCGGCGGCAGCAATCCACACTCGAGGCCCGCGAGAGAGCGTAAAAGTGCGAAAGTGCGAACCCAATAGCAAAAGCCAACAGAAACCATTCGGGAGTTAGCAAAGTCCAAGTTCTGTTACGTCTACCAAACGGAAACAGCAGAAGCAGCCATAGCAGCAGCAACAGCAGCAGTAGTAGCAGTAGCAGCAGCAGCAGCAGCAGCAACTGTAGCAGCAACAGTAGCAGCAGCGTGTAAATGTCGGCTAACACTTGGCTGCGTTTCCTGAAAAAAAGCAAGCGAAAAAACGAAAGACATCAAGAGCGAAAGAGAGAAAATGAAAGAGAAGTACAAGCAACATACTCAACAGCTTGCTTGCTTCTATCTCACTGAGACTCAATTGCAAAGTCACAGTGGGAGAGAGTGTAGAGAGAGAAACGAGCTCGGCTGCTACTGCCAATGTGTGAATTACGAGTATATTTATTTATTTCAACTCTGATTTCTGCTATTTAAACTCCCAACAACAACAAACAGTCGAGCAAGAACAACAAAAACAGTAGCAACAACAACAACAACAACAACAAGGACAAAAGTGAAAACGTCTAATGCAATTTGCTTTAATTTCCAACCGCAAATGAAGACTGATTGAGTACAAGTTGAGCTAAATCCAATAAAAATAAAATCCTGCTTCCTCTTCAGCACCGCTCTTCATCCCCCTCTCACTCACTTTGTGTGTGAAAAATCAATGGGCTAACAAGAATAAAAACAAAAAAAAAAAAAAAACAAACCCAAAACCGAAATAAGTTTCGAAGAAAAAATCTTAATTTTCCACAACAGAAACGTGACACATTTTCGCTGGTCAAAGGCAGAGGCGATGGCAGCGGCAGTAGCAGTATGGCTATAGCTGTGTGGCAGTGAGTCTACCGCATGGCAAAACTGTTCTTAACTTTACAGAGAATACAAAACATACACATACATTTACAACTACAATGTGTGTGTGTGTGTGTGTGAGTAGCTCAATTGCCGCTTGTTTTCCTTTGGCTGAGGATGAGTTTGTTTTTCTTTTTTTTTTATTTTTATTTTTGTGTTTTTTTTTTTGGTAGTAGTCCCTAAAACCAATTTTCTTTTTGTATTTTCGTCACACGCAACATGGAAAATGTTTTGCAAGCTTGTTTTCAGGTAATCTAAGTGGATTTTTCTTCTTCTCCTTTGCTTGTTTCATTTGTTGGCGTCAATATTGAATTTGTTTTTTTTTTCGGGTTAATTTTGTATGTGTTAATATTTTTAATTAATTAAGAAATCAAATAAATATTAAAAAAAAAATAAAATAAATATTAAAAATACTAAAACAAAATATTAAATTTATATTAAATACATAAAAAAATATATTAAATAAATATAAAAAATTAAAAAATGAATACATAAATTTTAAATAAATATTAAAGTGCAGTTTTTCGTCTGCTTTAGCTATTTCAACAATTTAAACAGCCCTCGCTTGCCCAACTCCTGTGTTAGCACTTGTGCAGGACAACCAAAAACTGTCAACCACATGGCCCCAAATGTCATTTCGACTAAATACACCTTTTCCTTTTGTCATTTGATTTATTGTATGTTCCCAAAAGTATTTGCAGTGCATACATATGTGAGTGTGTAGAGTCTATGTGTGTGTGTGTATATACTATGTAAATGTCTGGTTGATTTGTTTAAACAAACCGTTACTGCTAGTGTTGTTGTTGCTAGTGCTGCTGCTATTGCTACTTCCTTTTGCTTGTCTCTACAGCTGTCAGGTTCAATCTTGTGCTCGTTTTGTGCCCTTAACCGAAACCTGAACGACCGCACTTTCTTCTAGTGTTTGCTCTGGTTTGTAACTCTTGGACTATTCTCTATATATGTGTGTATAGATGTGTCTGTGTGTGTATTTGTGTCGTCCACTTGTCATGTCACTCAGCGTCATTGTCATGCAGACAATGCTAGTTCATAGTCAGCCAGAGTCAGTCGTCGTCAATCTGCCATATACTGTTTCTCTTCCTCTCTCTCTCTCTCTAGTTCCCTCTTTATTGCTGCCTCATGGGGCAAGTGGCAATTTTTGGGTCTTGCATTTCATTTACATTTTCAATGTCAGCTTGGAGTTCGCTCTATCTTACAACTTTTCAAAGCTTCTTCTCTTCGTCTCTTTCTCTCTCTCTCTCTCTATACTACCACTTTCTGTCTCCGTCTCCGTCTCTGTTGTAAACTTCAAAATGCTGACATTCGTAATTTACCGTTACAAATCAATTGTCAAGTTATGGCCGTGACTGAAGCATCAACTTCTTACCATTTCCTTTAGTTTGTTTACAGCCACGCCTCCATCACGACTACATCGACGCCTTCTGGCTTTTGTCAGCGCGTGTCAATGCGATGATATCCTTGAGAATGTTCCACCCGCACAGCATCCGTAAAATATTTCGTTCGCCAAACGTTATGCTGAGAAATATTTTTACGCACAATTTATGTTAATTTTGTTGGCCACACAGTTTAGCCATAAAAGAATCAGAGACCAGAGCCAACATATTTTTATGGCTTTCATCGATATTTATGCGCGATTCTTTTCGCATTGGACAGAAATTGTTTAGCTGCTTAAAAGGATACAGCACACACACACAGATAAAGGCAAGGCAGACAGATGAAGAGATAGATGTAGGGAGAGTTAAAGAGACTGACGAAGAGACATATATGAATGTACGTGCTGCGGCAAAAGTTTTTGGGTTCATTGCACACACACACATATACAAACACATACATATAGAACATACATATATCTATGTGCGTTAACATTTTGACAGCCAAAAAAGGCTTTAAGTTGTCAGCGCGTTCTTTAGCCGTTTTTGTATTGTTGTTGCCGTTATTGCCAAGTTGTTGTTGTTGTTGTTGTTGTTGTTGTTTATTGTTTAGAGATTCTGCTTATTAACATATTTGTTGTTTTTGCGCATGTCGCGACCATTGACAATTCATTTTGGTTATCAACAAAAACACGAAAAAGCTTAGTGACAAAAACCTAAAAACAAAAACCTAAAACTTTACTACGACAAAACTATAAAAAATAAATGATACGACTTGAAGATACGCTAGCTAAGAAAAGAGAAATGATAATCGAAGCTAACTATTTAAGTTAGCGTAAATCACAGTTTTAAGGCGCCGAAGCAACTCTGAGAATTTTCTTTATAAAAATAAATCTTGGAAAAACTTTTTTAATTATTTAAATTATTTTAAATAATTTTGATAAATTTTAAAAATAATTTAAATATGTTTTCAAAAAATTTTAAATATTACTTTAAGTTTTTTTTATAATTTTTTTAAAAATAAAAATATATTTTAAATATATATAAAAATATTAAAATTTATTTGAAAAAAAAAATTTAAATATTACTTTAAGTTTTTTTTTATTATTTTTTGAAAATAAAAATTTTTAGCATATTCTTTATTTTAATCTTTTAATTAAATATTAATAAATTAATTATTAAATATTTTTATAAACCATTTCTAAAATTGAGAAAATTTGTATAAATTTTTCAATATTTGCCAAATTTAATAGAATTTAATTTCAACTTGCATTTCGCCTGCTACAATTCCACTACTAATTCTAACAAAATACTGCTGCGTATTATTATTGCTTTATAATAGTTGACTATTATTTGCCACTTTGAATTTCCGACATGCAACTTCAGCAGCAACCATTGCATGCCCCATTTAGATAGGTTAGACCCTTAGGGTATATATGTACATATAAACACATACATATGTAGATATATATATATATATATATATATATATACGTATGTATTTATATAGAACATATATAGAAATGCTTATGCCAACAAAGTATTTATATTTGGCATGTGAAAACTTTGGCTGTCAGCTGAAGATTTGCGCAAATGATAAGTCCTGACAGTTGAACTGACACAAACACACACACACACATACAGAGACAGAGAGAGAGATGGATAGAGAGAAAAAGAGAGAGAGAGAGAGACACACACACATATGTAGTCCACTAATAATGTGTTGTGTGCAGCATGTTGGATGATTAAAGGAGCATATTGAAAGCCTTAAAGCTTCGCATTGTGCTGTGCTTGGATGATGGCAACAGCTGCAGGACTAACACAAATAGATGCATATCCCTGCGTCTTATGTCTAAATTGCAGTGCACTTTACTTTGTGCCTCTATAGCATATAAAGCGCTGTCAGCTGGCAAAGTGCAAATGTAGAGAGTGGGACGGGAGAAAGAGGAAGGGGTAAGCGCCAATGAGAGTGCTGTGCATTGAAAGCTTGTTTTAGCCTGTAAAGACGTCGCGACGGCTGCAGCTGCCTCCAAAAGGCAGTTTAAGCTCTCCAAAACAGACATACACACACATGCACACACACACACACACACACATACATTTATATATAGGCATAAGGGAATGCTGGCAGTCATGTGGCTGCTCGTTATTATTAGCATAATTACAGGCGCATTAGCGTGCTGCGGTCTTGGGCTTCAGGTTCCAAAGGCAATTTGCTCGCTTGCCTGATTATGACAGCCTAAAAGTATGCCACACGAGTGTTGCAACTTCTGGGAATATTCTACACTTTAAAGACCACACACACACATGCATACACAGCTTTTGTATATAACTTTATGTAAATATTTGCAACACGAACAAACATGTACAGATAATTTTTGCTATATTTTTTTCCAACTTTTTGTATTTTGTGCTCGAACCTTTTGCTATCTGCTTTTTTCCACAAGCATTTTCATTAACATTGCATTAATTAGTTTTTTCATTTTCTCTTCCTTTTCTCCATTTTTTTTGTTTTGCAGCAACTGTTTACGCAAGCGACGTCCGACTTTGAGTTTTCAACATTAAACAGCGCGCACCAAAAAAAAAAAAAGGTCAAACGGCTAAGAACAATTTTTTAGATAAGTCTAAAGCACAAATACAAACAACAAGTCGAAGCAGAAGAAGAAGAAAAAATAACAACAAGAAGAAGCAACAACAGCGACGAAAAGAAGAAGAAGAAGCAGCAGTAGCAGCAGAACAACAATAGGGAAAAAGTCAACAGAAGAAAGAGAAATAGGCAGAAGGAAACAATGCGTTCCCTGCGCAGTTTACAGCTGCTCGGGCTGTGCCTGACGCTGGCCGTTGTCGTTGTAACGGCCTATCCCAATACCAATAGCAACAGCAACACCAAGAGCAACACTCGACAGCAGCAGCAGCAGCAGCAACAGTCAAAGCAACAGCAGCCTATCTACAGTTATCTGACCACATCAACAACATCCAGTAAGGGGAATGACGCCTCTGCCATGCAGCCAGCCATTGTATATGAGGCAAGCATGCCAAAGCAGCAGGAATATGCCTCAGCCATAACAGCAGCAGCAGCAACTCCAACACCAACACAGCCAGCTGTGGAGGAGGCATCAAAGAAAGTCATCGGTTCCAGGTGAGTGCACAGACTCTTTGCATCTCTTGCTCTTGCTCTTTGGCTGACGTGCGCGATTTTAAATCAGTTGCGGGGGAGACGAGACAAACAACAACAACAACAACAACGATAGCAGCAGCAACAACAATAACAATAACAAGAGTTTTTCCATTGCTTTCCTCTTGGCCCTCTTCAATTTCAACACCCGTTTACTTTGGCTTTGTTTGTTTTCATTTGTTATTGTTGTTGTTGTTGTTGTTATTGCTTTTGTTGTAGCTGTTGTTGTCGCTGTTGTTAGGCAAAGTCTTTTGTTTGTACAGCTTTTTGCAATTTTTCTCACTAATTGAAATAGAATTTCCCTTTTGTTTTTGTTGTTGTTGTTATTATTGTGGGTCGTGAATGCGTGCGGAGAGCATAGAGAGCTCTGGGGTCTGGTCAGTTGGCAAATGCCTTAGTATTTTAATTAATTTGCTCAACAGGCGCCGCGGCGAGCACTTGACGTGGCGTCACAAGCCGCTGCCCCCACTCCTCACTCTTGAACATAACATTGCCTGCACTTCTCAGCCAGGCCAATAAAACACGTGGCATACCTTGCGGCGTTTGGCATGGCATAGAAAATAACAACAGGAAAATCGAAAGAAATGAAAAACAGAAAATGAAAAACAAGTAAAAAAAAAAAGACACAGAGAGAGAGAGAGAGAAAAAGAGAGAAGAAGCGAGGAATAAGTAGAAGAAGGCAAGGAACAAATTGAGTGCTCATTAACTTCAAATCAATGCTAATCAGTTGGCTTTTAGGGGCAGTTAAGTGGTGCAGGTCAGACTGACAGACAGTTCAGCCACTCAGTTCTTCTCCTTCCCTCACTCTCCCTGTGTGTGTGGGCAGATCAGCACTCGAAAATTTTCACACAAAATCTAAGTAGAAAAGTAGAGGAAAAAAGGAAGTAGAAAAAAAACAAAGAAAATAGAATGTAAAAAATGTAAAAAATGAAAATTAATATTTTGTTTTCTTTACGAATTTTATTTTTACCTTCTGCCCCCCTGCGTCTGCACTTCAATTGAAGGTTTTCTTTTGCCAAGGTTCCTTTGCCATTGCCGTTGCCATTGCCGCTTCATATTAATTCCAGCGCGTAAACAAATTCACGGCCTGCGGCATATGGTAGACAGTTGTTTGTTGGTCTGTCTCATAGTCTCTGTCTCTCTCTCTCGCGCTCTCGGTCTGTCTCAACGTTCTGCTGTCAGTTGATAATGATTACGAGCAGCTGCCGCTGTCGTTGCTGCTGCTGGCATTGATAATAATGTTGATAATGATAATGATGATGTTGATAATGTTAACTGAGCTACATGCGATAACGATGCAAGAAATCTGTGTACCGTTAACCTTCAGTCTAGCCTATGGTAACACTATATATGCAATGCATAAATTAAGCTCTTTCTCTCGCTCTCTCTCTCTCTCTCCCACAGTGTAAATTCAGTCGAACAAATTGTATTTAATTTATTGGTAATTTCATGCAATTTTCTCCCTTTGGCAATGTTTCTTGTTTGAATATATATAACGAATATATGTATATTCTATATATATGTATATATATCATATATACTTACGAATATCCTTTAGGGTTATGCGAGTAATATGTAAATCTGATATTCAAATTATACTCATGAATTCGACAGATAGTCAAATATATATATCTTTCTCTCTTCTTCTTTTCAATTTTGTTGCTGCATAATGCTATATTGTATATCCTTATATACAAATATATATTTCCTTGTATTTTATATATATATATATAAATACTTATTAAATTCTTTGTACAAAAAGAAAAATGAAAATGAGAACTCCAAATGAAAAAGTCAGTTTACATTTTCAAATAAATATTTTTTTTTTTTTTGTATTATATTTAGCAATTAATTGTTTGCATTAACAATGCATTAATAGTGTGGCAAAAACAAAAAAAATTAAAACTAAATTGTAAATTAATACAGACATTTGCGTAGTGATGATTTATGCCAAGTGTTTTGGCAACAAATTTCAAAGCTTATTAATTTTGATTTATTTATATTTATTTATTGTTGTCAATTAATTAAATTTGCACAGCACACAAATGACATAAGCTAACAAAATGTAGTGAAATGTTCAAATAATATTAAACTAATCATAATCAAAATCAAAATCGTGATATATTGTACTATATGCACATGTTAATGCTGAACAATATTTTTTTTTAATATTATTTTTCAACAAAATATTGCAACAGATTTTTGCACTAAACGCAGATTTCAGTTAGAATAATGAATGCACAGGCAGCGATAGACAGATGATGAGACAAACAGACAGACAATCAGGCAGACGGACAAATAGACAGTCAGACATAAGTATGACATGCAGTTAGATATGCAAATGTACAGTTATAGCAGCAACAACAACAACAATGACAACAACTACATTAACAACTACAGCAACAACAAGCAGTAATAGCAACAGCAGCAGCAACGGCAGCAGCAGCTGCATATGACTAAGCACACTCGGCTCACGTGCTTAAATGTTAATGATGTGCTATGTGTGTAAAAGCTTCTACTTCTATTTACAGTCTATGTATGCGTGTGTGTGTGTGTGCGTAGGGGGGGGGGGAAGTAGTGGGAGTTATGCATTGCGTGTGTATGTTTAGTGTACGTGTAGATATGTTAACTAACTACTCGCTAGGCAGTTGCAAATGCAACGACAGCAACATCAGCAGCAGCATCCGCAGCAGTTGCCAGCATTTGGCAGCAGTGGCAGCAACAGCAACAGCATCAGAGCGTGACTGTGTGACTTTCTGCAACGATTGCATAGCATTCAAATTCAATTTCCATTAAAATGCCAACGAATGCGTGCTGCACAGTGATACGAAAATGTTAAATTCTAGCATCAATTTCAACAGCAATATTCTATGACATAAATTCATGTAAATTTCGTATAGTTTTGTAACACAGTGTATGGCAAAAGTATGCAACATGACTTGCAGTGATGCATGCGAACAGCTGGCGAAAAGAAAATTTCTTAGTGTGTTCAACTTAATCGCATTTATTTGTCATTAATCATTGTCTCTGACACTCGATAACATATGCTTTGCTTGCTATATATATATCTCTCTCATTCACTCTCTCTCTCTCTCTCTCTTTCTGTTTCTTTTTCTCCTCGATTATTTAGTGTTGTGTCCTCCGTATCCGTTGTACTTGACGGCAATGAACCACAATTTACGGATGCATTGGGACACAAGGTACCAAAACCACAACCATCTCTGCAGGTGGCCAGCCCCATTGATCTACTCAATCCTGATCGCTATGAGTTCTACACATTCGATGAACATGGTGAGCTGGTTAAGCGTCTGATGACCATGCAGGAAATTCAAAGTATTGTTGCCAATGGTGATGGTGAAGGACCATCGATAATACATACAGCACCAGTACCGGAACGTGAACCCGAAAAGAATGTTCAGGATATTGTAAATCGTGTACAGAATGTGCTCAACAAGGAGGTGGCCAGCAGTTCAGGAAAGAATAATTCAGCTGAGCTCTTGCCTGTGCTGGATACTCCAGATGTTTCATCATCCTGGTCACTTATATTGCCGGCTATTTTTGGAAATACTGGTGGTGATATCTTCCCACAACAGAAACCACAGCAAATTGTTATGACACCCGAAACGGAACTTTTGGAGGCTTCCACAAAAGCGGCGCCAACTACACAGCGTGTCACAAAGAAACCAAAGCCAGGAAAGCGTAAACCTGGCAATAAACGTAAAACTACAACCACAACGACGACTACGGAAATGACACCACAAGTAGTACAGGAAGAACTCGATCCTATGGAATCTGTTTATACGGGCATGCAGCAGTATCAACAGGCAGCCGCCAATATGCACGATTTCGATATGTTGCACATGCAACCAATCTATCAGAAACTTACAAGCACCACCGGCCGACCAGAGACAACCACACGTCGTGTATTCTACAATAATCAAGAAATAATACATACTCCTACCTCATCCACCAGTGCGGGTAGCTACACCACCGAAAAGGTCGTTATAAATCATCAATTGGCTAAGAAACCTGGAAATGTGCAACGTAAACCATCGAATCCACATCGCGTTAAAAAACCTAACGGTGGTGCGACGAATGTCAATGGAACTAGCAGCAGCACCGGTAACATCAGCAGCAGCACAGCTCATCCCACGGGAACCAAGCATAAGGGAAAGAGAAAGACAACCACTACCACAACCACAACGACACCAGCACCCACAACAACTAGTCCAGCAACCACAGCACCGGAATCCGATCCAGCTGCAGCATCAGCAGAGTCAACAACTTCAACCACAATTGCACCAGTGCCAACCACACAAAAGAAGAAGAAACGCAAGCCCACACGCACACCAGGACAATCAAGCACCACTGGTGGTGGCAACAATAAACCCAACAAGGCAACTAAACGCAAGCCAACTAACAAGCCCAAGCCACAAGCAGCAGCGGCTCCAGCGCAACAAGTTGTTGATCCACAGACAGCAGCATCTGCACCACAATTGCAGGAAGTCAGCACACAGAAACCACCACGTACGCATCGTCCACATAAGAAGCCAAAGCCTACCACCACCACCACAACAACAACTCCAGAGCCAACCACCACCACCACAACAACAACAGTTGTGCCCGAAACAGAACCAGCAACTGAACCCGCAGCTGCAGTAGATCCTGAGCCAAGTACCACAACCACAACTACAACCCCAGCAGAACCTTCAACAACAGCAGCTACAACGACACCAGCGCCAACCACAGCATCAACAACAACTGGACGTCCTCCAGCGTTACATCATCAGAAGATACACAATAAGCCACAGCATTCGAGCAGCACAAGCACCACCAGCACTAAGCGACCCACTACACCACATCACCATAAGATACACAACAAGCCAGTGCACCATATGCCAAGCAACGATGCCGCCAATAATCATCCATCCTATGGATATGTGAATGCAATTGCCTCAAAACCATCGCATAGCAGCACCACTACAACAACTAGCACCACATATGCACCAGTATATCCAGTGCCTAGCTATGATGCTGAAGCCACTGAGAATTTACCCATAATTATTGCACAGGAATTGAAGAAGACACCGTTGCCTTCTTTGGCGCAAATGCAACAACAATTACAGCATAGTTCACCATCGCCAGCACCACAATTGTCACCGGATCAGATACTTTCAATGGATCAAATTGTACAGAGTTTGACACAAGATTTGTTGGCAAGTGACAAGAAGGATGAGACTGGGGCTCCAAATTTGGGACCAATTAAATATGATAGCGCCGATAGCAAGGAACAAATGGAGACATTGGCTCATAAGAAGAAGGTAACAGTTAGCAGCACCACCACTACCACTAGCATACCAACAACAACGACAACAACCACAACAACAGCGCCTAAAACTACAACCACAACGGCCAGAACAACAACAACAACTGCAAGAACAACAACTACGCCAAGCACAACAACCACCACAACCACAACAACCACACAGAAACCTTTACCAACTGCACCATCAAAATTACTGATTGCCAACTATGGTGGCAGCACATTGGCCACAATGTTGGATGATGAAGTCGATAGCACCAGCTTTGAGCACATTGATTCCACAGAATCTTCAGCCAACAAGCTGCAGACAACACAAAGCGGCACAGAACAGGAAGCTGAAAAGGAGACAACTGTGGTGTTGATTACCGCTAGACCACAATACTTTGCCTCAACCAGTGCACCACCAGCACCACCTGCGCCAGTAACAGCAGCAGCAGCACCGGCACAACCAGAGCCATTGCCCATCAAGACCGAATTGCCTTTGGAGGAGCCCGAAACAACAGAGTTGCCATATCATACACAATTCCTAATGACAACACCAATGGCTGCCTTTGAGGATGCTGAACCTGAATCTGAAGCTGAAATTGAGGCACTGGCAACGACAACAATGAAGCCCATAGCTGATGCTGATCATGTGGTTAAGTTTGAGCCACTATACGCTGATGTACCCGAAGCTGTGGTTGCCGACTTAACCGATGAGCCACAATTGCCACCCACAACAAGTGGATACTATCAACAGGCTGAAGATGATGATAGCGCTGAAGCAACAACAGAAATAGTAGCACGTTTGCCTGTCACCGAGAGTACAACATCTGCTGATGCGGATGCTGATGATAGCACTGAAGTTACACCAATGATAGCAAATCTTGTGCAACAGTTAAATCTTGAGGTGCTAAAGCCAACAGATCAAATCCTAATGGGAAATTTCCAGACACAGGCAGCAACGGTTGCATCAACACTGGTCGATGGTAGCAACACGCTTGTAGATGTTGGCGTCAATATGAATTCCAATGAAACCAAGGATGAATTGGAATTCCTTATGTCCGATGTAATACAGCAAATTACACAAGATGATCAATACGCAAGCAATACACAACACGATGATTCCAATCGATTGACTAATTATGCACAGCTAAATACATCATTCCTATTGGCACCACCAAAACCACCAAAGCAGCAAGTGCAGAGGAAACCAACACAACAGAAACCATCGACAACACAGGAACCACCAGCAAAGATAACCGCAATAGAGACAACAACAGTAGCAGCGGAACGTCAGACGGAAATCACAACCATAATACCAAGCAATGAGGAGCTCATTAAACAGGAAGCTGCATATCTCGATAATCAACCCTCAGAGTTACCAAAGGTGGAGAGCAGCACCTACAAGGTGCCAGTGTTATCCCTATCAGAAATTTATGCACAGCAACAGCAGGACGAAGATGATGAGCAAGAAATGTTTGAATTGGAGCGACTAGAGTTTAAGCCAACTGAAGCTGCAGTCAAGCAGGAAGTCAATGTGCCAGCGAAACAGGACGAGCAGTATGAACAGCATGAGAAAGAAGAAGAAACTGAAAAAGAAGAAGAGAAGATAACAAACACAACAGAAGCTGAGTTAGAAGCAGAGCTGGAGCTAGAGGCAACCACTGAGCAACTAAAGCAGTCAGAGGAAAGTAAAGAAACAACGCCCGAAAGCTTAGAGAAGCAGGAGAGCAACAACAACAACTATAACAACGTTAACAACAACAACTATGCGGGACATGAAAGTGAAGAGAATATGCCCGAAATGTTAACAAACGGTTACAATGAGCAAATCCTTGCGGATACTAGCTTAACAACGTCCACGACAGACAGCACTGATGCAGCTGCTTCAACTCAGGTGCCAACATCAGCAGAAGAAGAGCTAGCACCAACAACAACTAGCGCGCCAGCAACTGTTTCAGCTGCAGCAATGAATGTTTACCAGGATGCAGCAGCACAAGAGCAAACATCAACGGAGAAGGAACAGCAACAGCAACAACAACAAGAACAAACCGAGAAAAGTGAAGAAATTCAAACAGAAGAGGAATTGATGCAAAGTGTGGAAGATAGTGCTACAAATGCTGCCCAACTGCAGCCGCAGTATACTGCACAGCCGGCAGAGACTGCAGCAGAGACAGCAGCTGAAACAGGGGCAGAGACTTCAACTGAAGAGCAGACGACAAGCAGTGACAATAAGTATAACAACAGCAAGGAAAGCGATGAAAAAGAAACAACAGCAACAACAGTAGCAGCAATAGCAACAACTGAAAATAGCATTGAGGATTTGGTCACGGAAATACCCGGTGATATGTCCGTCGTATCATCTGAATCGGACATGTCGCTCAGCTCGGAACAAGTGACAGAAAAGCTTGAAGTGAGCTCTGTAAAAACATTGGAATTAAATGAGGAATCATTAGAGGATATATCCGATGAGTTGACAGCAACGTTAACCGAAGAAGATACGACAAGTGCACAAAAATATCAACTGGACGATGAAGATCCTTATGTCAAGCTGGGCGAGACAACAGCAAGTGTTGTGAAGCCACCACAGCAAGTTCTAAGTGGAGAAGAAGAAGAAGAAGATAAGAGCACACTTAAATCACAGGAACAGCAAGAACCGGAACAGGATAAGGAAAAGGAGCAACAGCAGCAACAACAGGAAGATGAAGAGCAAAATTACAAAGTTACACTTCCACTAGCCAGCTATGGCAATCAAGCAGCTGAGCAGCAAGAGGACAAGGAGCAAAATTTGAAGGTCACATTGCCACTTGCCAGTTATGGCAATCAAGCAGCCGAGCAGGCTGATGAGGAAGATGATGAGGATCAGAATGATTATCAGTTGCCCATTTTGCTACCAAGTAGTAGCAGTAGCAGCACGACTACCACAACAACGACGAAAGCTACTCCCAGCACAACATCCAGCAGCACAACAACAACAACTACAACAACACCATCACCATCGACAACAACGACAAAACGTTTACATACTTTGAAACCAGTTTCTTACTATGTGCAGCCATCACTGCTCGGCGGCTATAATCAGCTAGAGCAACAGCCACTCAAAGTTTCTCCCTACAATGCCAACAGTGCGTCCCAAACGCATCAACGCCCCATGCATCGCCCAGCCTCATTGACAAATCTTATGGCTGCTTCAACGCAAGCAACGCGTCCACCCGTCAAACTCGAGCCAAGTCCACAAAACTCACAAGGATTGGAGGCGTCAACAGTACGTCTAGATGATGATGTTGTATCCTTTGCACGTCTCTGCAATGAATTGGCATTTAGCTATTGGAAAGCCATCACATCAGAGAAGATAAGTTCGGCCAGAAGTTTGGTCATGTCACCGTTTGCAATGACCTCGATGTTATCTATGGTTTTCCTGGGCGCACGTGGCAGCACATCGGGTGAAATGAATGAAATACTTAAGCTGGATGATATGGTCACATTTAATCCACATTTAATATTCCGCAACATAACCAATTCTGTGGAACAGTCAACAGAGGGTGATATTGCAACAGCCGCTTTTGTACGTGAGATTTTCAGTGATCGAGCCAATGGTAAGATTCTTCCATTCTTCAAAGAGAAGACACAGCAACTATATGCCGGACATGTCGAAGAGGTCAATTTCCATGTAGTCAATGATATTGTGCGTCGTCGCACTAATCTGCTGGTCAAACGTCACACCATGGGCAAAGTTCTAGAATATTTGCGTACAAATAGCGTTTGGGTTAATGGTCCCTTGGCCACAGTAACAGCTAATCTCTTCCAGACAGATTGCAGTCGTGGCTCGACAACCGATCGTGATGGTGAAATGTTCTTCCAGGTACATCCCACAGTGCGTCAAAGGCGTCTTGTGCCCATTCCTGCAGTGCTTTATCGCTCTGGTTTTACTGCTGGCTATGAACCCAAATTGGATGCTACAATTGTTGCTTTTGGCAGAATTCAGGATACGGTAAGCACAATTTATGTGATGCCAGGACATCAGAGTTCGGTATCGCCAACAGATAATTTGGATAGACTTGAACGCAATCTTGTGGAATTGGCATTTACCAAGGAGAATGCTTGGAGTAATCTGCTTACCTCACTAATGGATCGTCCCGGCATGGAAGTTCAGCTGCCACGTTTCTCACATCGTTCATTCGTCAATGCTTCTTTGGGACTGCAGAAAATGGGACTCAGGGGTCTCTTCAAATCGGACTTTGCCGATTTGCGTGGTTTAACTGGTACCGCTAATCGCGATATCTTCCTATCGGATATGATACAAATTAACACCTTCAGCACTTGTGGTGAGGATAAGATTTCTGATCATCATCATGTTGAAATGTATCCGGCGCCACCATTGCGTAAACGTAACAAGGATGTTGATGCCACAGATGATGATGCTTTCGATTCATCAGAGGCAATTGTTGACTTTGGTTCGTTGGTTCAAGAATCAGCCTTGGGTCGCGGCTTCTACGATGATCTTTTGGATCCCAAATATCTAGAACTTCCATTACCGCTGCGTCCACGTCAGGCGCGTGTTCCTGACGCACCACGACTGCGTTTCGATAAGCCTTTCCTGTACTTTGTGCGTCACAATCCAACGGGCATGATACTCTTCATGGGCCGCTTCAATCCGCGTCTTCTGCCATGAAATTATCACAACACCAACATACACATGTCTCTCACTCAGCACATCAAGCTTAAGTAAGCCAAACATTTATGATTTGTTAAAGAAAAAAAAAAAAAGAAAAGAGGAAAAAGAAAACTTCAATTAATAGTGAATTTATCATGCAGTTAAGTTAATTTTATTATTTTTAATTGTTCAACTTGCTGTGCCTTAATCCCGTATCCTTTATGCCAACATTGTGATACGAGATTGATGTGCAGCAAACAGAAGAAAACAAACACAAAACAAAGCAAAAACAAAACGTCAAATGAAATATGAAATATGAAAAAACAAAAAGAAATTTTTTATAAAAATATTATTCACAAAAATTATGCATTTTTTTCTATATATCTATATATATACAAATATCCATAAACAAACAAATAAACAAACAAACAGACAGACACATGCACAATATCCAAATATTTTAAATGCAGTTTGCAATTTGAAGAAAACGAGCAAAAAAAAGGCAACTTTGTATATTCAATTGTTTTTGGCTTGCATTTTATTTGCATTTGCGGAATAAACAAAAATTAAAATAAAAAAATATATAAATATAATAAAAATATAAATAAAATAAAAATCAATATAAAGTTAAATAAAATTGGCTGCGAATATTAATGCAAACAAAAAGTGCGTCATGTTTGGGCTACAAAAAAAAATAAAACAAAAAAGGAAGCAACAAAAATAAAACTAAACTAAAATAAAAAAAAAAAACAAATACAAATGTAATTTAGTGAAATAAACTTTAACAATACGCAAACTAAAAGTTATGTATGCTAATATGTAAGCTTAAAAATCTAAATAAATAAATAAATAAAATAAAAAATCATCCAAAAAAAAAAACAAACGGAAAAAGTACAAACATTTCGAATTGATTGCTAAATAAAATTTGCTAAATAAAAAAAGTAGGCAACGCTTTTTGTGTACAGTTTCATTTCCATAGCAGCTGCTTGTGGTTAGCTTCACTTGCCTCTACGCTTGTAACTGTAAACCGGAAGCATTCGTGTTTTTGCCATTGCTGTCCAATAAACTATGTGACAAGCCAGTAAAGACACAAACACACACACACACACATACGTACAATAAAAAAAATGGCCAGAAGAGTATAACGAAGCATGCATATGCTTTCTAGCATATTCAGTTAACGAATCACAAGAAAACAAGTTTCAACAGATGTTATCTTGATAATTTGAAAACTTGAATACAGCAAAAAATAACAGCACAGCATTTGAGAGCCAACCACAAGTTGTTCTATTTAATTTTAAGTAAATAGTCTTTGAGTGTGCTTGCAAAATATATAGATATAGGGTATTCTTGGCCAGACAAATTGGATGGCACAAAAACCACAACAGACATGTAGGAGAATAAGAAAAAAAACAGCAATGCACATATTTTAATTAATATTTAACATGAATACACATAAGCGATGCTTATAATGAAATCTGAACGGCTTTATGTTGCCAGTGTCTGTGTTAGTCGCTTTCTCACTCTTTGTGTGTGTGGATGAAACGACTGTTGTTATTGTGGGCGTATACGTGGGTATAAACCGGCTGCCTGTAACTTTTGTCAAACTTTTGTGTACACGACTTGGCTGCTACTCTTCCTGTTCTTCCAGTTGTTCTTGTTGCTTGTTGCATTTGTTGTTTTGTTGTTGCTGTTCAGGGAACCCTGCGGTTGCGTTGGCAACTTCGACGTCGACAACTGCGGACGGTTGCTCACTTGCATGTCGTTGCTGTTGTTGTTTTTCTTGTTGTTGTTCTTGTTGTTGTTGCTATCGTTGGTGTTGCCGTTTTTTGAGCTTTATGCGGTTTGTGCAGCTAACACGTGTGCACTATGGGGATTATACATGTTTTTTGCCATTAATGAATAACTCGTAGTCAATGCAACATATTGGTAGGTGGTTTTTTTTCTGGAGTCATGGTCGCGCTTACAATTATTTTCCAAAAGTAGATGTATCTGAAAGATACTTTTATACCAGATTTTTTGAATTTAGTATCCGAAAGATACTTTTGTCTCTGAAAGATATTTTTGTATCTTTTAAAAGCGCGAAAGTATGCCACACAAATATTTGGATCTTCTCCTTACATCAAAATGTTAATGACGATTTAATATTAATCGCTGCATCCTGAAAGTATGCAATACTTATTTTCTGATCGCCTGCTATTTTACAGTAAAAATCCGCTGGTTTTTACATTTTTCACTTTGATATTGACTGAAAATTACATTAATGCCAAAAAAACAGGACAAATTCCCCATAGTTGTGCGGAGTATGTCTGAGTGCCTTAGTATGTTAGTGAGTGTGTGTCTGTGAATGTGTGTGTGTCCATGCGAAATCACTGAAACAAGTAGCATACTTTTAGACCAAACAATTGCCAGGCAGCCAACTGTGGCAAAACTCAACACAAAAAAAAAAATGAAAGAAAACGCAGAAAAAAAACATAACAACAGCAGACACACTCACACATATGCCAAAAAAAAAAACGAGCAAAAGCGACTCACGACTAACGACTGCGGACTGCCGCAAACTGAAAATATGACAGAAAACACACATATGCGTCACACACACACACACACATATAAGTGAACAGAGAAAGAGGCAACATACATGCTTGAAGTAGTGTCAATGTGCAGCAACTGTATCTGTCTCTGTGTCTGCCAGGCAATAGTCAAATAGAAACAGCAAAAGCAACAGCAACAGCAACATGAACAGAAATGAAAATGGAAATGAAACTCTTCTCTCCTCTAGCTAAATCTGTACAAATGTTTGGCCAGTTGCAGCAGATGCAGATAGTACTTGGTACTGCACGAATATGGAAGTTATGTTCCAAAATCCTACTTTCACTGAGAAACTGTAAAGAAACTAAAATGAAAAATATTAATATTAATAATATGTAAGGAAATATAATAAATAAAATTTAATAAAAAAAAAATAACCTAAATTCAAATAAAATACAAAATTACATTAAATATAAACAAAAAATCCAATAAATGCATAATTAATTAATTAATATCAAAGATAATTTTAAACTATAAAATAATATTCTTTATATTCATTTAATAATATAATATTCATTTCTGCAATTTGGAACGGAAATGTTGCAATTTTTTTTTTCATACTATATAAGGTTTGTCTATGCTGCCTCCTCGCGTATTTTGTGCTTATAATACTCTTGCAGTTGGTAGCGAGCGAACCACTTTATTATGCTGCTAATTTGTCATGCAGTTGCGAGTCGCAAGTCGCGTCGCTTTATGCACTAAATAACACTAAAGTGCAACTAATTTGCAAAAATTTGTATTGCTGTCAGTTTGTTTTTTTAATTTTTTGCATTCTTTTTTTTTATTATTTATTCTCATCTTTTTTTTATTTTTATTTTCCCCTTTTGTCCTGTTTACGACAAATGCTTCCGTTGCTTTATATATATATTTATATTGTATACTATTTATTTATTTTTATTTTTTATTTATTTTTTTTTTTTATTATTTTATTTCTTTCTATTTGTGTTTTCCTTTCGTTGTTGTTGTCATGGCAAAGTCGCAATTTATTTCCGCACGTGTTGCGTCAACAACAAGAAAAGGAAGACAAATCTGTCATTGTGCGCGCCACGCTTGTAACTATTATTATTATTATTATTATTTTTATTGTATTGTGTAATATGAAAATGAAAAGTATTTTTTCCTCATTCTATTCTTTTTTTTTTCTTTTTCTTTGCTTTCATTTTTTTTTTCTGTTGTTGCCGTATATTCTTTGGAACAATGCGACAGCTGTATAATGTCTGGCACCCCGCAAGAGAGGCAAGAGAAGCAAGAGCTCAACCCATCCGCCATTACGCCATTTCGCTCATTGAAATTGTTGTTCAACGAACTTTTCCTTTTTCCGTTTTTTTGCTACCGCGCTATGTTGTGCGCCAAGGTTTCGTTTTCGGGGTTTTGCGTTTCGTTGGCGTCGACGGATTTTCCATGCGCCTTTTTCTTTTGTTTTCGCTAAAGCTTTGTGTGAAGTGTCGTCTTTTGCTTTCTTAGCACCTGTCGAAATTACGCAAGTGTCACTTAAAACGGGAAACAGCGAACAATAACAAAAATGTATAACAACAATAGAAACACCAAAAACACCAACAACAACATTTCTTTCGTATCTTTAACCCTTTCAAATACAATGGAACTTCATGTTGTTCCTGTTCCTGTTGTGGTCGTGTCTTGTTATTGCTGTTCTTGTTATTCTGCTCTACTCTTCTTTTATCTGTCTCTCTCTCTCTCTCTCTCTTACTCACTTTTTTTCTCTCTCTTTCAATCTCTCTTGCTCATTCTTTTTGTCCCTTCCTCATCTAGTACTAATATTATTTGCATTTCATGCTCTGCTCACTTTTGTTTGCCAATCTTATTTGCGCCCACGTGTCGTATACTTAATGTGATTTTGTCGTTTTCACCTCTGGCTAACACTAATGAGTTGTTGCTACTGTTGTTCTTCCTATCGTCTCTCTCTTTTTTCCCATATATATATGTTAGATACTGGAAAAATAAAACAAATTTCAATATAAGCGAACAACTTTTTACACGTCGCAACTTTTACTGTTGGCCACAAAAATAATAAAAAAAAACAAAACAAAATTGGAAAAAAATAGAAATAAAACAGAAAAAATTGAAATGGCAAAGTTTTGCGCTTAATGAACTGGTCACCACAGCAACCGAGCGACTCTGGGGTTACAACTGCTAATTAATTTACATTAGCAAATTGCAAGCATGTAATTGACTTTTATTGGCGTTTACACTGCACCAACAACAAAAACAGTAACACTAACACTAACACATAAATATATGTATATACTATTTACTTTATGCTACACATGGCACAGCCAGATATGTTTGTTTGTAAAGTTATGCACTAATCACACAATGGAGACGCATTTGGTGGCCACTTTTGTCAACGTGGCTTAATTAGAAAGCCAACCAACAGCAGAAGCAGCAGCAGCAACAGCAACATTTCTATTGGTCACCCAAACATAAATAAGATAATACATAAATATATATATGCAGCTATATATACTATCTGCTGTATATAGCAAACTTTCTGTATATAATAAATATTGTATTCTAAATGTGCAATTGGGTCAATTGAGACGCTGCACAATGGCAAAAGATTCATACAATTTTTATACAAAATTAATAAAAATTTAACTAGATTTTAGATAAGTTATGGAACTAAAAATAATTTAAATGAAATTGATAATATTATGATATATTTATTTTCGAAAATTAATTCACATTTGAGATAATATATTAAGCAAAATTGAAAGCATTTGCAAGCAGTACAAATTTTAATATACATGAAAAATTACAAAGAAAATATAATTTAAATATAATAATAATAACTTCAAATATTTTCATTATTTTACATACTTACTTTAAATTTATTATTCGTAAATAAATTAATTTAACTCTCTCAATAAATAAATGAAATAAATACAAAACAATGCAAAACTAATGTAAATAAATAAAACAATATTTATACTCTAAATTTTATTAAATAATTATGTTCTAAAAATATTTTTATAAATTTTTTTTTTTTTTTGATATATTTAATTTATCTGTGATATTATTTCTTTATTTTTGTAAATTTATTTATTTATTTTTAGCCATGCATAATAAAACTCAAGCATTGGCAATGAGATTGCATTTATTACCATTTGGAAAAAGCATTTTCTATATTTGACAACGATGAACTAGTTAATGAAGCAGCATTAAAAGCTTTATCTGTTAATTGTATTTTGACCTAAAGCGAAATATCTTTAATAGCAAACAAATGAATTAAATTGAATTAAATTCGATGACATTTGAATTGACTTACGATAATTGAATATGTCAAATGCAATCAAGCTTTGATCATTTTACAATAAAATAAAATTAAATTGAAATCATTGAATATAAATATTATATATATATTATATATATAAATATTATATGTATATACTCTCAAATAATCCTTTGATATGTTGCATTTGTTGCAGTCTCTGTCAATTTATCGTTGCCATTGTGAATGCAAATGTTGCAATCATTCGCGTTTGAAAAACGAAACCAGACGAAAGCGAAGACGAACTGATGCAAAAGAAAATGAAATGAAAACTTGCAACGCAATTTTCATGGCAAGTAGTTTAGAGACTTGCCAGTAGATTTGTCTACACAACTGGGGAACGATAATTTGAAAACGGCACAGAAAAAAAAAGCAGCGGAAGGAGAGTAAAAGAAGCACAGCAGAAAGCGAACAAAACTCTAAGGATTAATTTAAGCGCGAAAAGTGAAAGCACAGCTTCACATTTCCCCCAAAGCAACAAAAATTCAGTACGCAATACACACACAACACACAGAGCACAGTGCACAGTGCACAGCAGAGAACCTAAAACACAGTCAAAGGGAAGTTGTGTAAAATTTATGTTATATATTTGAAGAATTATGTATTTGGCTTTGTGGTTTGGGACCATTTTTTTTTTTTTTTTTTGAATTGAGAACAGCGGCTGAGCAGTAACAGCAGTAACAGCATTAAACTGCTGTGAATCTTTTGCCTTCAAATGTTTTCGACTTAAACCTGCTGCAATTGTAACTGTAACTCTGCCACTAGTGCTAGTGCTAGTGGCAGTGTGGCAACTGAAACTGAAATTGAAATCATTTGCAACACGCAGCGTAACGTATAGTTGACGTGCTATAAATATTGCCACTAGCCAGCGGCCAAATGGCGACAAAAGCTGGCCACAAGAAAGCGCCAGACATGACTCTGCATGCATGCCATCAGGTCCCCTAGGCAACACACACACACACACTCACACACAGACACATACATAAACACACTCTTATAAACGCATACTTGTATGTAAACAGTTTTAGACAGTAGCACGGCATGGCGCCGAGACCTCGTCTGCGTTTTGGTCAGTTCGCATAGTCTATATGATTCTAACTCTCCCTCACTCTCTCTCTATCTCTCTCTGTCTGTATCTCACTTGCTCTATCTCTTGCAGTGCCTGTGTGTGTGTGTGTGTGTGTGTGTGTATGAAAAGCTGACAGCAGGCAGCGCTGCCAAGCGATAAAACAGCATATGAAACAACAACAACAACAACAGGAACAACAACAAAAGAATCAGGAACAGAATACCGCATACCCGAAAAGTGGTTGCTAAACATGTTTCTGTTATCTGCGTTAGCTTCGTTCGTTTTTGTATCGAGTGTTTATAAATGTTTATACCACTTACACATAGAGCGCTGCTAAAGGGTATACACCTTGCTAATGTTAATTGAAAATTATCATTTAGTATATAAATATATTTTTTCGATGCTTTGCTTTATGAAATTCATTTGCAATTTGTTGCAGAAATTCTTAGCTAATCAATTTTTCAACTATAGTTCATTTTATAGAGAGCATACTGTATGCCAGCATTTTACTATATTGTTGCAATGTCTAACATGCTTTCTATGTTCTTCTCTATGTGTTATTTCTATGCATATATGTATATGTGTGTGTGTCTGTATGTGTGCGTGAGTGTGTGAGCCTTGCATGTTTTGTGCTCTACCGCAAATTCTGATTTTCATTTTTTTGTTGCTGTTGTTGTTGCTGCCTCTGCTGTTCTTGTGCTTGTTGTTGCTGTTTCATTTTACTTTTTTTGGTTCATTTTTTTTTTTTTTTGAAAAATTGTAAAATGCTCCTTTATGTGTTTTTGGCTGTTGCGAGCAAGGCTTGCATTTAAAATTAGTCGCTTGTAGTCGCTGCGGTTGTCAAATTGTTGTTGTTTTTGCTGTTGCTGCCCAACTGTGTTTTCATTTGCAACTCTTTTTTTTTTTTTTGTTTTTTGGTAACTTGTTTATGCGACATATATTTGGTAATTAAATTTAACATGGACGACAACAGCAGGCCGACAATACGACAGTCATGTAAATATACAAATTTAATTACTTATAGACTATAAAGTATAAGTCTAAGCTTAGCGAATATTAAAGATTTCAATGTATAAAAAAAAAAAGTCAAAGTCATTTTGTATAAGCTGATATTGAATAATTTATTAATAATAAATAATTAATTTGCAGAAAAAAAAAACAAAATTGAATCAATAAATAAAAGCATAAATATATTAAATATATGTTTATATATAGTATGTACATATATATAAAAAATAATAGTGCATGGAAATAAGTATAGATTAAATGAAGCCAACAATTGAAATAATTCGTGTATTAACGAAAATAAATTTGTTACTCAACTTGTGTTTCATTCAGATGCGTAATGTAATGTGCCAAATTACGGCCTATAAAACAAATACGAATTTAATCACACAGACATACGCAAATACAAACACACACACACACATGTACATACAAATAAACACAAAGAGCGCTAGGAACATGCATAAATACTATAAACTAACCTGCAAGTTTAATATATGTGAAAACGTAACAACTAACGGCTTGTTTGTATACGCGTCTCACTCTCTCTCTCTCTCTCTTTGTTTGTGTACGTTTGTGGTAGCTGTGGCTCTCTGCAACAAAACTCGGACTGTAGCAGCAGCAGGAGCAGCAGCTCGCGCGCTATTTTCATGCCAAATAAGCTTTCATAAATAATGAAAAGTGGCACTGCGGGCGGGCGCTAAAACTTGGAACGTTTGTAATAAGTAACAGCAACAACTACAACAACAACAACAACAACAACAATAGCAACAAAGCCAACACCAGCAACGAAGCGTGCACAAATTAGTAGCCAAGGATTACCGGCAATTATTTTCATTGTATGCATTTGCCGCCATTATTTTGATTGCTTCGTTTGCTTTTGATGCCTACCAACAGTTTTAACCGCTTTAGCCGCTTCTCCACTTCACTTCACGCCACTCCACATCCTAACATCCTAACCTAAGCAGCAGCGTTGCCGAGCAGCCTTTACTCTTGTGCTGACAGCGCTGTTTAGTTATTACACATTTTCAGCACTGAATATGCGTTTGCTTTCTGAGCTGGGTCAACTACATGCTATTTTTTATACTCTGTTATTTCTGCTAGATGGGGTAGATTTAATAATAATAGAAATGGTAATTAAATAAGTAAAAATAAAGTAGTAGCAGCAGTAAAAATAATTATGAAAATAGTTATAGAAATAGTAGTTTAAAAAGTTGTAGCAATATTAGTAGTAATAGTAGTAGAAATAATTCTAGAAATTGTAGTAGAAATTATATTCCAAATAGTGGTAGAAATAAAAGTAAAAATAGTAGTAGAAATAGTAGTTGATTTAGTAATAGAAATAGTAGAAAAATTATTCCAGAAATAGTAGTAGAAATAATTGTAGAAATAATAGTAGCTGTAAAAGTTGTTGTACATATTGTAGTAAAAATAGTAGTAGAAATAGTAGAAAATATAATTCTATAAATAGTAGTATAAATAATTGTAGAAATAGTAGCAGAAATACTAGTAAAAATAGTAGTCAAAATAGTAGTAGAAAAAGTAGTCGAAATATAAGTAGAATTAGTAGTAGTAATAACTGCAGAACTAGTTATACAAATAGTATGAAAAATAGTAGTAGAAATATTAGTAGAAATAATTGCAAAAATAATTGCAGAAATAATAAAAAAAAAATAGTTGTCAAAATAGTAGACAAAATAGTAGTCAATATAGTAGTAGAAACCGTAGTAAAAATATAAGTAGGATTAGTAATATTAATAGAAATAGTTATACAAATAGTTGGAGAAATAGTAGTAGAATTAGTAGTAGAAAGAGTAGTAAGAATAATTGTAGAAATAATTGCAGTAGTAGTAGTAGTAGTAATAGTTGTAGAAATAGTTGTACAAATAGTAGTAAAAATAGTAGTAGACTTCACTACAGTTATTCTTGCACAGTATCTCCGAGTCTTTCTCATTCAACGGGAAACTATGTTCACAATAACCGTTGGTTTACGTAGAAAAAGCCGCACAAAACCAATAACACCAAAAACAGTAAAAACAGTAAAAGCAACAGCAACAGCAGCAACAACAACAGTAACAACAAAAATACGCATCATTGCATAGGGAATGAAAGGTTTATTTATATTTATAAATTCATCATGTTCATATGGTAGTTATACGCTCAACGGGCATCAGGCATTGGACATTGGACACCAGACATTGGACATTGGACATTGGGGCAAATATAAGCATGGGAGTTATATGTTGGCTTTTGTTGCGGCCATGACGTGTGCCCCCAACATAAAAATCATGCATTTCAAATCAAAGTCACATATACATATGCATACGTATGCAACATATTACATGCCACATGCAGCAGCATACAATATATAGTATAGTATGTAAGTATATACCATAGGTGCACGTATGACATGCGGCAACTAACGGTAATTCATTTTGTTGTTGCCTAGCAATTGCATGCACATCCGATTGAACAAGTTCATTTTACCATTACGTTTATCATTACATTCAAAATTTGCGACGCCCAATGGAATCTCATATTAATTTAAAACTATTTTATAGAATTTAGAGAAAAAAAAAAAAAACTTTATAAATATTATGATAAAATTGAATTTATTAGGTTTTACGTACAATGATTAACGAATGCTTAACATTCCATTATATAATCGTTGTGGCATATTACATTAATCTCAACAAAAAAAAAAAAACTTTCAAAGAACTTGGTCAATTATAAAATTTTGTGGCTTTCTATGAAATAATTTAAATGCTTTTGTCATTGTGTCAGTTTATCATTTTGAAGTTCTCATTAATTTTACTTCCGTACAAGCTTATCATACTCCGAATACCTAAAAATACATTTCCAACAAAACAACGATAAAAAAAAAGAAAGTGAAAGAGAAAGAAAAAAAAGAAAGAAACAGTAAAACTAATTTGTAACTACTCGAAAAAAGCGAAAAACTTTTTAACCGTCGCCTTTGACATGTGCCTAAAATACGTTAACTAAGTCCTTTGGCCTCAAGGCCCAAATGGTCGCCCTTGCTTGTTATCTCTTGGCACACAGAGAGAGACATACACAGACGATGAAGAGAGATACTAACATATATCAACAGAACAAGCAGATTAAAAAAGTTTGAAATTTAAACCAAGCGGCGTATTAATTTATTTAAGACCCTTAAATTATATCCTTTGATGTAAAGCATACATTTCTTTGCTCGGCTTGCCTTTTGCCAACTTTTTTTTTGCGTTTTTTTTTTTTTTTTGTTACTTCTTGTTGTTGTTGCTGTTGCTGTTATCGTTGTCGCCTTGTTTCTGCTGTTGTTGTGCTTAGAGTCAAACCCCGCGCGTTCAGGACAAGCCGCGCGCAACTACTTTTTGGCGTATGTAATTACATTTTTTCCACATAAGAAAATAAAAGAAAAAAACAAAAAAAATGAAAGCAAAAAAAGAAAATGAAAGCAACAAAAATAAAAATGAAAAAAAGAAAAAGAAAAACTAGATGCCGCCTAGGATATACTTCTACGACTCATAGCATATAAAAAAAAAAAACAACTACAAAAAAGCGTAAAAATTACACATGCAGCAGTTTTCTGGCCTTTTTATAGACAAAAGCAGAGCTAAACGACTTGCAGCTGCATGTTAAGCAACGAATATTTAATACACTCTAGATTATACTCATGCAAGAGATACATATATAAAATTTACAAATTGCTTTCTAGCCAATAATAATTTTACTTCTCACCTTAATTACATTGAATGACTTGACAATTTGAGCTGAAAGCAACACAAAAGTCTATTGGAATCCTTTTGATGTAAGTGTATTGAAATTGAGCCGGGCAATGTCCGAAGTCAGAAGAGCAAAGCTAAAGCTAGCAATATGTGTATGTATGTATGCGTGTGTGTGTGTGTGTGTGTGTGTGTATGTTCGCCCACATATGTATACGTATGTCTGTGTATATATATATGTCTGTGAGTGTGTAGCGTAGCGGAAATAATGAAATTATTAACACTTGAGCAACTTCCGGCTAAAAAACAAAAGCACTGCAACGGCAACGTCGACAGCGACAGCGACGGCGACGGCGGCTGCCAAACAAAAAACCGCCTGCTGCAAGACAAAAAGTACGAAAAAAAAAGCAAACGAGTAGAAAAAAAAAAATATATATATAAAGAAAAGTGAAAAAAAACTTGCGAAATACATTAAATGAGCGAAGAAGGCATGTAAACGGCCGCAAAAGTGAGAGAGAGAGAGAGAGAGCGAGAGAGAGACTGTGATGTGTAAATGTGAGATGTAAGAAGGGTAGCGGTATAAAGGGATAGAGACGTGCAGCAATCATAATTGCAGTGCAAACTTGGCTCCGGTTTGCCACAAAACAGAAAAGCGAGCGAGAAAAACTGAAGAAAAACTCAGCGAGAAAAATATTGTGTGTGCACGCGAGTATGAGTATATGTGTGTGTGTGTGGACATACAATATAAAAACGCTTCTCCCATTTTATGCCAAGCAACAGACTGTAAATTTTGAAGAAGTCATAATAGAGCCGTTGGCATATTTTCTATAAACGAATTGTGCACTCTGCTATAGTCATAAAGTATACGTCTAGTTGTACAGACAATAAAACAACAACAACAAAAAACGACAGCAGCAGCTATAGCTCTAGCAGTGGCAGTAGCAGTAACAGAAAAAAAAAAGTAAAGAACGCACGTCGTCGCTTGGCATGCCAAAGAGTTGCATGGTCATGGAATAGGCGGAAAAAAGGAAGAAAGGATAGACATAAGTCTGGGATAGCTGTCAAGAGGCACATCAAATTCAACATTAAATGCGCTTGCATGAATCTCAACTCATAACTCGCAACACAGGCAACACTCACAACTCTGCCAACTCGTATAATTAAAAACAAAAAAAAAATTACAGTTGAATATTTTGCCTGCTTAACTGATGAGTTTAATCCGAGCTATCTGCTTAGCTACGTTAGCTACGCTTTTCGTGCTAAAAGTGTTAGTTATTATAGCCGTTATTATAACTGCAACAACTGTGCTTGGAAATAGCGCAATCAAATGTTGGCCTCACCGACTAGTTGGGTTTAGATAAAAATTTAGTCAACAACAACAGCTGCAACAGCAGGAACAGCAACTGCACAGCAGCTGCAAATGCTTTCCATGTTGACATTTTCTTTTTTGTTGTTGTTGTTGTCCTTAATATATATGTGATTATATTTGAAGCATATGCGAA
The DNA here is from genome assembly GCA_037044475.1 of Zaprionus obscuricornis. Taxonomy (NCBI): domain Eukaryota; kingdom Metazoa; phylum Arthropoda; class Insecta; order Diptera; family Drosophilidae; genus Zaprionus; species Zaprionus obscuricornis. The sequence goes on along the minus strand of JBAMBR010004775.1, from coordinate 48,243 downwards.
TTTTATTTTTTTTTGTGCACTTCTTTTGTCTTTTAGTCGCAGCACAAACGTTTCGTCACAGTAAAGAGCTAGAGCGAGAGAGAGCGAGCAAGATGGAGATATGCGTATTTATTCTTTTTCTTATTATTTTGTTGTTTTTATTTTTTTTTTTATTTCTCTTCTTCTGCATATGTTTTTTTTCCACCAACTTTTATGCGTTGAGCAGCTTAAAACGATGCGAGACGAGAGTAGGATATAAAACGAAAGGATGACTGGATAGATGGTTGGCTGGCTGGTTGGTTGGATCGTTGCTTGGTTGCTTGGTTAGGTGGATGGCTGGAAAACGTAGCTTAAAAGGCGTTCTAAAATGTTAAGCCATACGTGTAGAGTTCATGCTGTGTTAGTCAAAGACAAATTTTCCTATTGCTTTTACACAATTCTGCAGGTGCTTAACTCTGGCTAAATTCGTAGGAGTCTCCTCTACCTATATCTCAGTCTCTCTCTCTCTCTCTCTCTCTCTCTCTATTTCTCTTTTGTTTTTGTGTTTATTCTTTTTGTTTTTTTTGTTGCTGGATTGCAATTGCAATTTAAGTTTTGTGTAAATCGCATGTGAAATATGAAAATAAAATATTTCACAAATTGCTCAAAATATTTGGAAGAAAATTGTTTAAAAATTATAAATAATAATTATTTGGCATAAAATTTAATTTAATAAAATTCAACAGAAAAATATTTTAAATAAATTTTAACTTAATAAATGCATTTTTTTTTTTAATTTATATATTTCAATGCTTAATGTGTAATAAATTAATTAATAACCAGAGCAGCGCAATGCATCATTTAATGCTCGTTAAACTCTTTTTACAGAGTCTACAAACTTTGAGTTATATTCAATAATTTTATTATTCATTTTCTTTCTCTCGGTTTCTCTCCCTCTCTCTTTCTTTCTCCCACTCTTCAACTCTCTTTGTGAATATTTCACACTTTTTGCTATCATTGAACGTTTGTCATTGACTCACTTGCACAATCTCTCTGCCTCAAAAAGTAGAGATACCATAAATTACTCATACGCCGTGTATGAACTGAAAATGATTCATAAATAACATTAACTCTCTGTAGCAAATTTTACGTTGATGTCGCCGGGTGACTTTCATTCTTTTCACATATAGAAATAGCAGAAACTTTTAAAATTATTTCTGCACACTCATTTTGTGCGCATTTTCTGCAAAAATTTTCTGACTTTTCTTTACGCTCATTGTTTTTGTTGTTGTTGTTTTTGCTGTTGCTGCTGCTGCTTTTGCTGCTACTGCTTCTGTTGTTGTTGTTGCTGCTGCTGTTTCTGTTTTTATTTTTGAGTGCATTTTCCCGTTGCTCCAAAGTTTTGACTTCCCGTTTGCAAACGCATAAAAATGTTTTTCAGTCAACATTTCCACTCAACTCTCTCTCTCTGCCAGGCACCTCCACCCTCAGCAGCTTCATTCCCTGCTTCTTCCCCTACTTTAGCATTTGTTTATCTTTTTATAGAGCGACAATTTTGTAATGAATTTATTACTGTGCCATGCTGTAAGGGTTATGCATAAAGCAAGGCACAAGCTGAAGTTCGACTCCAACAAAAAAAAAAATAAAAAATAAAAAAAATTGGAGTAAAATGGAGAGAAAAAAAATGTTGAAAATAAACTTAAATTAACTTGCAATGCATCGCCAAAGGACGCGGCTTGCATAAGGCTTGCAGCGGCCTGAGGCCAAAGCGGAGGGCCAAAAAATGGGGCCAATGAGGCACATACTCACACATACACACACACACACACATAGACACACATATATGGCAGAGGATAGGATAGGAAAGGATATTTCCCCAGAAATTTGTCAAGTAACCAACTACGCACAAACTTTTCGAGTGCAGTTACCTCTCTTCCTCCGCCTCCTCCTCCACATCTCTTTTTTTTTTCTTCATCTTTTTCTTTGCTTTTATTTTTTTTTTCTTTCTTCTGCTGAGCATATTAAATTTGTTATTGCCTTTGCAAAAAAAAAAATACCCTAAGGATGCACAAAAACTTATGACAGTTATGGAATTTTAAATATTCATCAAAAAAAAAAAGCCAAAAGACAAGAACAAAAATCAACAAAAATTGTGATATCACAATTGCAATTTTTTTATGCTTGTAAACAAACTTTATTGAGTTTTCAATTGAAAAATTTGATATCTAAAATTTTTTAAAGAGTATTTTGAGTTCTTTATTATAGCAACTTTAGAGTTGTTTTTTTTTTTATTTTTGTGACTTTATTTTTTTTTTTTTTTTTTGGTAATTTGTTGTGCAGCCAAAAGGCAATTTAAATTGCATAAATTATTCATATTAACTCTGGCTCAAAGCATAATTCGCTTAATAAAACTTTTTGATTTGTAGACTTTGATCTGAGCAGAGTTTGGTACAGTTTCGAATTTTTCGTATAGCATTGAGGCAGTATATATACAGTATATATATGTATGTATATATATATATATATATATATATATATATATATATATATAAATGACTTTTATATGTACCGTTAATTGCGTGCGTATACTTAATATTTAAGTGCACATGTGAATGTAGAAGGAGTCGTTAAACTTAAATGAGCCTCGCTTGATGCTTACAAAACATCACACAATTTGTGCACGCCCCATTTGGTTGTAAGTTGTGAAGAGACAATAAAAGGGCAAATGCGTTGCAAGTTGTTGTTGTAGTCATTGTGCTGTGCTAAGAAATGATAGTATGTGCGTCTCTGTCTATGTCTCTGTGTCTGTGTCTGTGTGTGTGTCAACGCTTTTACACTTAATTAATTAAACGTAATTGAAAATCAAATAAAATGAAAGCCATCTGAGACAATAGAAATGCAAGACAATAGCGTAAAATAGCAATTGATATTGTCATTAAAAGGAAATGAGCAAAATAATGAACTGCATAGCAACACATACACACACACATACACACATACATACATACATACACAAACACATACACTCATACATACATTTTTAGTATATATAGTATACTTGTCTGTCGATCCGAATCAGTTCATGTTCACAGCTGCGGCCAAAGGCTTTATGAACTGCAGAGCCAAGACACAGCGCTATCAAGCTCTTGAGTCGCGCGGACAACAAAACAAAACAACTATGCAACAGTATGCTGCATTGCTTTTACAATGACTTAGACTTTATCACAAATGAACGACGCTAAGATACTCTGTAAATTTACTCAACAACACTGTCGCTCAACACTTAACAGCTATTAACTGTAACTTCTGTTAAGTCAATATTGTACTGTTGAAATTGTTATAGTCTTGCGCCAGCAGCTTATAAAACTCTATTGAAAACATTGTATGAGTAGCATACGTACTAACAAATGGCAGATACTGCAGCAAGGAGTCGAGTTGTTGCAACAATTGTCTCGCTGCCGCCATAATAAGGCGCGAGTGGGCGGACGCGGTTATACTTCAACTTTAAGACCCCAAAACTGGGCGCGCCAAGTGCACTTGGCGTGCAATCTTCAACTTGTACTTACCATGTACAAAATGTCTACAGTCTGCCTCGCTCTCTCTTTCACTCTCTCTGTCTCTATCTTACTCTCTCTTCGTCAGTCTGTCTGCTTTTAGCATCTTGTATGCATTGCATTGTATTTGGCGTGCCATTTGCGTTAAACGATGACAATTTCAATTGCAATGTTCTGCTTGTAAATGGCAATGCAAACATTCACTGCACACACACACACACACACACACAGATGTTGAGTGAGAGAGAGAGAGAGAGAGCAGGCACGTTACAAACTACTGTACAAGGCTAAAGGCAAAGTTGTCTAGTTGTTGTTAACAGGCCAAAAGTTGAGCGTGGGACGCGTCGACTGCATAATTAATGGCACGCAATGGCAGCTGCTGATTGATTCGATGGCAATTGTCAACAGGTGAATAAAAGGTGAGAGACCGAAAATGGAGACAGACAGACAGTAACAGAGAGAGAGAGAGAGAGAGGGTAAACCAAACCATAGTTGATTGGCTTTAAGGCTGTGTGTGTGTGTGGGAGGGCGGCGTCTTTAAAACGCAATCAGCAATTTAGCAAATGACAAGCGAGAACGAGAAAACAAGTTGAAAAAACAAAAACTTCTAAAAAAAAAAGGGGGAGAAAAAAAAGAATGAAAGAGGAAAAGAAAAACTAACACACACACAGACACATACACAGAGGCGAATGCAAAATTAATTACCAGAATGCAAATTAATTGCTGTCCGTTTGCTTGCTTGCAGCTTGGCAAGCGCATAAATCTTCTGTTTCTGCTGTTCTTCTTCTTCTACTACTACAGAGTCGTAGTACGTCGCCGTCGTCATCGTGTAGTAGTTCTTCTACGCTGTCTGCGGAGGGCATGCGAAACGACGACGACGACGACGACGACAACGACGCGCTGACGATTGCCCCCCAGGAGTTTCACTGCCGGCAATAGCAGCGACAGCAGCAGCAGCAACAGTGGAGTCAACATATTCGCAGACTGCTAGACGTGGCATGGCATAGCAGAATGTGGTAGCCAAAAGAAAATGCCAGCACACACACACACACACACACACACAAACACATATGTGCATTGCAATGACAAACAAATTGCCTAGCGTCAGAGCAGCAGCAGCAGCAGCTACAGACTCGAGAGTCAGAGTCAGAGTCGCAAAACCAACCAAAAATCTAGTTGCGGCTTCAAGCTGACTGTGCTCGGACTCGTTATAGGGGTGGCAATAATGCCAGAGCACGCTCAAATGAATTGCTTGCCAAAGCGAGGGAGTGTCAAGATTTTTCTTTACCTTCCCCCTCCCCCCCCCGCTCTCTCTTATTGTAGCTTCCTTTATTTCAGCCGCCGTCGTTCCCTTAGCACAACTGCAGCTCAGCAAAATTCACCCATACTATGTTCAGCAATTTCGGTTTTGTTTGTGGCGTTTCGTCGTCATCGTCACTAAAAGCGTAGCTTGTTTGAGGTTATTTGCAAAAACCTTGAAAGGAATTAGCCAACAGACGATGAAGGCTCGCTTCCACAAGCAGCACATTGAAAAAGGGGGAAAGAAGGTTCAAAGTTCAAGTTGTTAAAAAAAAAATAAAAAATAAAATAAAATAAAAAATAAAAATAGAAGGCAAATGTTAGAAGATAAAGGATGAAAAAAAAAGTAGCACAAAAGTTGCAAATAAAAGGTAAATAAACTAAACTTAAAGACTTTTGCAAAAGTTGAATAATAAAAAAAATAACAAAAAAAATATATATAAAAAAATATTTCTGCATATAAAATTTGAGGTTAAAAGTAATTTGAGATTTCTTGGAAATTATTTTTATTGCTATTAATAAGCTATAAAAAAAAAAAATATATATATATATATATATATATATATATGTATATATAATATAATAAGTTATATGAAGGAAAGTGAAAGCAACTTTACGCTTGACTAGGAAAACTCTGTAGACTGTAAGCATTACTTGGCCAATAAATTATTGCAGCTCATTTTTGTTGTTGTTTACAGTTGATTTAAGTGCAAGCTTAAATTAGACACTAGACTTAACTATATAGATATATATAGTATATGTACTATATATGTATGCGACGTTGCTGAAGCATGTAAGATTCTTGTCGTTTATTGCCGCGCCAGATCCAAAATAATAACAACATTTATCCAGTGAGTACAAATAACATAAGCCGCAGCAAATTTAAATACACATGTCGCTGGTATTGCAGCTGCTTATTGTTGTTGCTGCTACCGTTGCTGCTGCCATTGCTGCTGCTGTTGGCTATTTATGTGGCTTTATGCGGCAGTAGTTGTTGTTGTAGCTGTGACTGCTGCTGCTGCTGCTGCTGCTGCTACTGCTGAGCGGAAATTGTATTGCGGCCAATATGGTAAATTGCCTTGAATCTACCTTAAAACCATATTTCAACACTAGATTACACAAACAGGCAATGCTGTGGTTGAAGCTACCAGCAGCAGCTGCTTTGCATGTTGTTGTTGCTTTTGTTCTTGTTGTTGCATTTTGCTGCTGCCGTTTGGTATTGTTGTTGTTGTTTGCTGCTATACTGCGGTACGCCATTACACCAAAATACTATCATAAAATTTCGCGCAAGCGTGTGTCTCGGCATTTTAACCAACAGCAGTTTTGGCCCAAAAGCAGCAATAACAACAACAGCAGCAGAAAACAGCAGCAGCAGCAGCAACTCGCGGTGGGCGCTACGTACAAGCAAGACACACACACACACACACACACAGACTGTGAGAGAGCGTGAAGCATAACATGCACAGCAGTATATAAAGTGCACACATGCAAGCTACACACGACGCACACACTCTCACACACACACATATTCACACCAATATAACACATACATAGACAGTAGCACACTCTGTTATTCTGGCCATGCCTCGTTGTTGTTACAGGCTGCGGTTGCGCTTAAATGTGTCATTAAAGTAACAAAAAAAACAAAAAAAAAAAGAAATAAAAAACCTATGTGGGGGGTATGCGAGGCGTATGAGCAATGTAAACAATGCCAATGCTTAGATTTTGAGCAGAGAAATATCTCCGAAAAAAAAAAAAAACCAAAAATGTTCAGAATGTGGCACAATAAATCAAACGAAAAGCTGACATAGCTGCAAAGACTTTTCTTTTTTCTGCCTTGAGGTTTTTTTTTTTTTTGTCGATAGTTAGCTGCCTGCAAATCATTCATAGGGACAAAAGTTGCAATATACTAGTGTAGACTATGACTATGAGAAACAGAGGAAGAGAGAGTGACAAAAAAAAATGTAGAGCTATAGCTGCAAATAGTATGCAGCATAACAAATGCCTCATTAGCATGTCCCAGTCGCAGTCGCAGTCGCAGTTGCAGTCATAGTCGCAGTTGCAATCGCAACACATGCAAAACGTTTTGAACTGTGCAAAGTCACAAAGCGAAATTGTCTTTTGTTGCTGCTGCTGCTGCTGCACTTCAATATTCTTCTGCTATTTACTCACTCTCTCTCCCTCTCTCTCTCTCTCTATCTTTCATATTGTTTCTTTTTTGTTTATTTTCTTCATTCATTCTTTTCTTCATTTTTTGTTTTTTTTTTTTGTGCATTGTAATTCGTTCACTTTTTGTCATCAGTGTTGAATTTTTGCATAGAAAATTGAGCTTTTGCCAAACTAACGATGAACTAAAATATGCAAATTTATTTAACATGCTCGCACAGACTGTAAGCGGGATATAGATTAAGAGAAAGAGCAGGAACAGCAAAAGAGAGAGAGAGAGCTAGCAGGGAGTTAGATTGGACGATAGATAGAATGATGCAAAAGAAGAAGAAGTAGTAGAAAAAAAAATATATATATGCAGCTGCATGTACAATAAACAATCAACTGAACACAATGCGAAAAACTCGATGAACTCTGCCCGAGAAAATTCTGTGAACATGTAAATTTATAATCAGAAAATGCTTTCAATTTTATTTTTTTTTTTCTATTTTTCATTTTCTTTATAATACGTAATTTTTTTTTATTTTTTGGAAAATATATTCAGCTGCAGCTTGATGTTGTAGCTTTTAGTTGCAGCAGTTGTCATTTATATTGTTTTGCTTTGAGGCAAATAAACTTGCATGCATTTCAATATCACAATTTTGTTAAATTTTCTTTGCTTTCTATTCTTCTTTTTATTATACAAATTTATATATATATTTTAAGGAATTTAACAAAATTATAACAGCAATGATACCCAAAAAAAAAAAAAAGATATTTTTCTTTAAGATAATAAATTGCATTTGCTTTGTCAAGTTTTAAATAAAAGAATTTACTTAGAATTTTATATACAACTTTGTAACTGCAACTATAGTCACACATACACAGACATGCTTTTGGCATTGCTGTGCACATACTTTTACAAGTGACTGTTGGCAATACTATTTGGCATACGGTTAGCTGCAAAGATGACGTTTGCCTTACACAGACACATACAGAAAGAAATCTGCTTAAATTGCAGCCCTATTTCATATTGTCGGCACCTATAAGGTGTGCAATCACACACACACAAAGAGAGAGAAAAAAATAAAGAGAGAGAGAGACATACGCACGCTTAACGACACTACGACATGCAAATACATTCACACACAGACAGAGACAGAGGCAAAGGCAGAGTTGGACAATCGCATTTGTGTGCGCGCACATGCATATGAAAACCGCTTTCGTTTCCGTTTCAAGAAACAACTTGAAAATGGCGCACGACATGGCGTCTGCTCTGCCAGTCAACGTTGTTCGTTCTTCGTTGTTTGTTGTTATTGTTGTTGCTGTAGCCATCAGATAGAGATAGGTGCAAAAAAGTAGCAACTGTAGCACTGTTGCTGTTGGTGTTGCTGTTGCAGTAGTCCACACAACAAGGCAACGAGATGACAATCAGGCAGACAGTGAGAGCCGAGAATGGCGAAAAGTGAAATAAAAAAAATAAATAAATAAATAAAAGCAAGTTTACAAGTGTTTTGTAGAGCGCCAATGTTCGACAGAGAAATACCTGGTAATTTTATGAATTATTTGTAAGAAAATCTTTGTAAACATAACTATATTTATATATACTCAAAAATATACGATATTTTTCATAGTTATAGAAACTCTTTGTATATAAAACTCAAAGAATTGCCAAGAAAATCAAGTGCAAAAAAAATTCTGCAATAAGCAAAAGCTCAACAGTAATAAGTCTATTATAATATTTATATATCTTCATAAACTGATTATAAAGACAAACTTAAATCATTTTCAGCTTATAAATTACTTGCAACGCTTTGCCAAAAAATTCTACTTGAAAATAAACAGAAGAAAATGGTGGTCATAAAGTCTAAGCAAGTTGCCACTTAAATTGCATTCTTTATCTATGTATGGCGTGAAAACGTAAAGCTTGAATCGTGGTTAAAAAGCATTCACTGTACTTAACGTAATCAGCCGCAAGGTAACACATTTTCACAGCTTTATGATACCCTGTTAAATGTAGCTTTACGGCTACAGGGTATAATAAATACAAGTAACGCTTGTTCGTGCATGCCTGAGAAATAAACAGGAGCACAGGATTTCATTTGCTTTCCTTTTTTGACATTGTTGGCGGTAGGTTGTGGGTGATGGTGAGAGTGAGAGTGGGAGTGGACATTGCAGGCGATGGCAGAGAAAATTTGGGATGCTTCCTTTTTGCACTTGTTGTTTTCTTTTTTTGCAGTTGTTGCTGTGTTTTTCTTTTCCTTTTTTTACACGTTTGCTGCAATGTTGGTAAAGTAAATTATGCGACATGCAAAATCAATAAATCAACACGTTTATTGCTGTAAACGTATTTTGGCTCACGATGTCGTCGTTGCCGTCGTCGTCCCCTTTGCTGTTGCAGTTGCCGTTGTTGTCGAATAGATGAGAAAACTTTGTCGAGCTTATAGTCAAAACTCGAAACCAATTGCATTTCGTAACGAAACGAAATCTTAAATCTAAAATCTCTTATATATTGCTGAGTTACTCGGTCAACTGTTAATGGCTTAAATGTGGCATAAACTGCAATTGAAATTTATACAAATTGAAAACAGCTGCGTGTCTGTGTGTGTGCGTGTGTGTATTGAAGCTTCATTTCACATTTCGCAGCGGCATTTTGCCAATGAATTGCAAATCCGTTAACAGTTACGCGTTTCAACTGCTGTCACAGTGTAGAGCCAACAACACAGCAGAAGCAGTAGCAGAAGACGTGAAACAGCTGCAGATTCATTACAACAAATGTGATTTTCCCTTTTAGTTGCAAAACGCGCAAAAAAAAAAAAAACTTTGCTGAATTTTAAGCGCAATTTTCAAGCATGTTGAACGCTTGCAACAGTATAAAATATACACACTATGTGTCTGTCTATCTCTTTCTCCCTCTGTGTGTGTGTGTGTGTGTGTTACTTGTACCTTTAGCTTCGTTTTGGCACATGGCAAATCTTGAGTGCTTTATTGTTATGTTTTAAAATTCAATGAATTCTAAAAATTCTTTTGCCGCCGTTTGCTTTGGCAAAATGCATTTTGTTGGCTTCGCTTTCGCTTGTAGTGCTACATATACATATAATATATATATAGAACTTTTGCCCCTTAGCACCGTTGTCCTTGCACTACTGTCAAAACGACAAGTCGACAGAATTTTGTAGTCATCGCATTAACAATATAATGTGGCGCCGCATTCTTCTTGTTGCAAAACTTCCCTTCTCTCTCTCTCTCTCTCACTCACTCTTTTTACTTTTCACTACTCAACTTACTCTCTTTCATGTCAAACGTGTGAGAAAGGTGTCAGAAACAGCAGCAGCAGTAGGAGATGCAGCAGCAGCAGGCAATGGAAACAAGGTCAAAGTGTAGACTGTAAAATGTAAACTGCAAGACAGAGGCAGTAAAAGTGTAAGTGTAAAGAAAATACAGTATTGCACAGTAGAATGGGAATGAAAATGAGAATGAGAATGGCAAAAAGTCAAATGGCAAAAACGAAAATGTTAAATGGAAAAGGCAAAAATACAAAATGTAAAATGCAAATGAAATTGTGACAGTCGACATTGATTAAAAAACAACTGCAATATAATAAAATAAGAATTTCGAAATTTAACACTAACACAGTAACTCTCTCTCTCTCTCTCTCGCTCTCTCTCTCTCTTTTTGCTTCCTTTCTCACTCTTACCACAAAAAAAAATATAAGGAATTTTAAAACGAATATTTATTACAATATTTTTGATGTCAAGCACAGTGTTTAAACTATTTCACTTTGTTGTCAAGTGTTTAAAAACATTCCCCGTTTAATTAATGTACAAATTTTAAATCAATTTCATTTGAATTTTTACATGAAAGTGTTACAATTATTAATATTTTTTTACTTTGTTAAGAATTGCAAAACAAAAAATTAAAAATTATTGCATACATTTTTGAAGAATTAAAGAAAAAATTATTACAAATATTTATTGAAATTACATTGCAATATTATTTTATTTTAATTTATTTATGAATTATTCAGGCTCAAAACCTACCTTGAGGTAATTATTCCTTTTTTCAAATTTACCAAAAAAAATAAACAAAAATTAATATACAATTTAATTTATTTATTTATAATTTTTTATATATTTTTTTTTTCATTTTGAATTTTTTTTAATAATTTTGTAAAATTTTTTTTAAATCTTATTTAATAAATTTTAAATACTTGCAGGGTATGCTGCCGATAAGACTACTCGAAATTGTGGCAAACTCTACTTGTTTTTGACTTACATCATGTGAATGCATTTTCGAAAAATTTCAACCATCGACATCGGATCCACATTAATGCACTCCACATGCAGCACACGCAGAAAACCCATTTGGACAATAGACCACAATTGACCACAGGACAACAGGACAACTGGACAACTGTACAATGGACGATGGACGATGGACGATGGACATTGGTCATTGCACGATGGATGTTGAATGTTGGACTATAGACAACGGACCGCAGACCACTGAACGGGCGACAGTCAACGTGACAGAGAGACGATGGGCGTGTAGTAGTGGACTGCATATTGGCATTGGAATTTGCATAAAAATATGCCGAGTGTCCTTTCGCGAGCTTTCAATGTGGCACCAAAAAAAAAAAAAACAGAAAAACAGAAAAAAACGTAGAAAGAAAGAACGAGAAGACATCAGTCATTGGCGAGCATAAACATTGGCAAGCACAAAAGAAAACGGGAGCACTTCATAAATTCGTATGCTGGCCAAAAAAAAAAGATGTTGGAAAGTTGCAAAGTTGAAACTGGCTTTAGTCATAATTATGGCAAGGATATGGTAACGTGCAAGGCCATAACAGATGATGCTCCGATTGCAGCTGTTACTGTTGCTGCTGCTGTTGCTGTTGCTGTTGCTGCAGCATCTCTCTTGCGCTTATGCAATATTAATTAAGCGAAGAAAAGCAAGAGCAACATTGGACATTGGGACATTGTTTGGTACATCGTTGGGTACATTGGTCAACGCATGAGATGGCATTGACTTATTGTCCCGCACTGCTGGATACTGAATGTTGGATATAGTGTTGCTGCAGCTATGCACTTTATATCTACTAGATGATGTCTTTTCGACCCATAGAACAACTTGAGGGACTGGCAAAAGTTGACCAATGGGAGCCGCTTGTCTCTTTTGTGCCTGTTAATTTCCAGCTATTGTTATGCAACGCCTCATTCCTTGTATGTTGGCTTGTGACTCGTGTCTCTTGTCTCGTATCTCGTGCCTCGTGTCTTGTGCCTTGTGCATTGTGCCTTGTGCCTCGTGCCACAATTGAAAGCGCCGGGCATAAATTAAATTTCAAGCAAGTTCTGTGCTTGACGGCACTTGCTCTCACTTGATGTATTCTGCATGTGGTTGCCGGGAACTGTTTGAACTCACTGTATGCGTCACTCCTCTTCGCCACCGCCACCCCATGCCCCCTCGCAATGCGTGCCCCACTTTAGCCGTTCATTGCTGCTGTTGCGTCAATTATAATTTGCAAATTTACGCCTTGCATTCTATAATGGCAGCTCAAATAGAGGCCAAGTTGCAAGTACGAATAATCACAATAGTTACGAGTACTATATCGAATTACATGCATCAATATAAACCACCAACTTATACAAGTATTTGCATGCTATATACATATACACACATATACATATACATATATATTTATGCAGATAGATTGCTTATAGAAAGAGATAGAACATGTGTCTGCCATAGCTTTTGCTCGATTTGCCACACAGACCACGTAGTCAGTAGCTTGACTTTATGCACACAAAATTCAAATAGATAAAGACAGATATATAAATATATATATACACAACATACTTGTATATAATATATATATATAGAAAACAAATACTGTATAATAATAATAATAATGATGATGATGATGTACTTGGCAACGACAAACCCCAAGTAACAAGTATGGTATATTTTCCTAGCTGCCTTCTTCACCTCTTGGCCAACTAATGAAGTGCACATAATGCTTAGCATATATAATACAACAAAGAGTTCGTATCCAAAATTGCAACTCTTGTGGTCATCTCATTAATATGAATTGCAAAGTCTATTGAAAATCATCTTACAATATAATATTTGCCTTGATATTTAGACATATATATTTTACATACATACATATATGAATCTTGATTTGTGTGGCTCTCTCTGCCTGCGTGTAGGTTGTGTAACTTGCGAGACTTTAAGCCTTTTGAGCTCCAGGCACAGAGTATTATTAATTATGACATTTGCTGTGAATATTCAAGTCTTTTGTTTTCGATTTTCTATAGCTTAGTGCAAAATTTATGAATTAATTTTAAAGTAATTAAAAAAAAAAAAATTGGCGTGGCAAAAGGAAAGCCATTCGCTGCTACTAGATATTGATATCTAGGATATATTTATACTTATATCTATAGCTATACATATTCTGCTGGTGATCAAGAATATATATTATTTATATATTTAATACATATATCAAAATATCAATTGAAAATCGCAACCGTTTATGCTGATCAAGAATATATATACTTTATATTTAGACAAAGCAGCTGACTTTAGCTTATCTGCTGCTTATCGCAAATTCTCTGATGCAGTATCAACAACTTTTATGTATATAGCATATCTTATATATCGTGATATGTTGGCATAGTGTTGCACTGACATTTATGACTTTTGTCTTTTGGTCCACTGTGGTCCACTGTGCATTCAATTCAAATGAATTTTTGCTGTGCTTCTCAACGTTTTTAATTGAAAAACATGTTCGTTTTGCTTTCGTTACGTTTCACATCGCATCGCATCGCTTCGATTCGGTTTCAGTTTTTCAGGCTTTTCCCCTGGCAAGAAAAAAAAGAAAATACAACAACTACAGCAGCAGCAGCAACAGCAGGCAGCATATGCCACTTGGCGGCCACGGTAAGCCGCTGAGGCTGTGGCTTGGCCTTGTTGACTAGTAGCTACACCTCTCTCTCTCTCTCACTCTTGCCTTTCCCCTTCTCACTTCGTGACTGTCCACTGTCCTCTGGGCTGGCAAACAATACGCTGGAACAACGTACTGCTCGCACGCGTTCGTGCATAAATTCCGCCAAGTGTCCATTTTTCTGATTTGTGTGTAAAGTTCGTATATTTTTTTTTTGCTCGTTCATTCTTCTTCTTCTGCTTGTTACCCCATCTCTCTCTCTTTCGGCATTGACTGACGCCATGGAAGGGATGATGTTGCTGTGTTATTTTTTTTTTTTGGCCATGCAAATGCGAAACGAAAATAGAAAATGAATTCATTCAAAGAAAATACTAGTTGTAAGAATTTTCTATTACATTTTGGAGGCTGGCGAAAAAAAAAAGAAAAAGCCAAAAACGAAGAAATACGCGCTAAACAAGAAGCAGAAAATGTGAAAGAAGTTGGAAATTAAAATACACAGCAACAGAAACGTTTTAAGAATTTTTAATTAAAATCAACGTTGTGTCCAGCACAAGCAAAAGCACTAATACAAGCACACAAAACAAGATGATAAAAAAAAAAATGCCTACAATTCGTTTAATCAACGCGTAACCAAATTTTGTGGCCAACATTGCGTATACGCTATGTTGCGCCTAAACAACAAAAATTAAGTTATTTTACTTCATAGCATCATGTAGATCATGTCTCAACATCCCACAAATGCTTACATTCTTTTATTCACAATTCAACTTTAATTGTTGCCCTAGAATTATGTTGTTCATCATTGCGCTGCTTTAGAAAGTCAGCAGCATCCCAAGACTGCAGCTTATTCGAGCCCCAAATGATATAGACCAAATTTCCCACGAAGAGCACTATGGCTGTGATAACAAAGACTATTTGCCATTGACTACGAGAGCTCTAAAAAATACAGTAGACATTTCAATATATTGGTGATAAATGTTAAATTTTTAGATACTTACAGTATCCGTGACAATGATGCCGACAACAAACGGAGCTATGAGCACAAAGATATTTGCTGTTGCATTTGTTACAGACATTAAGACGCTCGTATGATTCGGTGACATATCGATGATGGTTAACATATTTCCAATACCATAGCCAGAATTAAGACCCGCATTGATGGTCATTAGTGCCACAGCCCAGACAGTATGCTCCTTATTCAGAAATCCAATGCCAATTAGAGCAGCAGCTGGACCCCAATAGCTAACAGTATTGATAGACTTACGCAACGCATCCAGAGACATCCATTTGCGTGCCAGAATAACCTCGGCAATTAGCATATAAACATACGCCATACCCCACATAACCAGAAAGGGAAGAGCAGAATACAATGCATTGCTCTTGATATCCATCTCCAGCACACCATGAATATATGCCGGAGTCTGCAATTGCATAATGGAATTGGCCCAGCCCTGTGCACAGCTAACAATATTTATGGCATGAAAGGGAATCGAAGTTAATATTGCACGCCAAGGTACAGGAATCTTTTGCTCATGGAATCCCTCACTATGCTCCATAGAACGTTCAATGTAATCACATTCAGCTGAACTTATCAAACGTGAACTTGGCGCATTATTAGCAGCCAGCAATAGCCAAAGAATACACCAAGTGAAGCATATGCCGGCCGATACATATGAAATGCCTGGCCAACCAATTGAACTGCTGGCTATCATTCCAGTCGTATACATCGATAAGACTTGTCCACATGATAAACCAGAGTATGTGATGGCACCCAGACGATTGCGATCCTTAGGTGGACACCATTTAGCCAAATGTTCATGTATTGCCGGAAAGATGACACCTTGAAATAAGCCTAGAACAAGGCGTAATATACTGTATGCCAACCAACCGCCCCAACTGATAATATAAGGAGTCAAAGCACTGAGTACAGCTGTTACCAAGGTGGGAATAAAGAGGCAATTTTTGGTACCATAACGTCTCACTAGAAAACAAGCTGGAAACTGTGTGACAATGTAGCCCCAGTAGAAACTAGATAGTATATAAGAACGTTCCGCCTCTGTCCAATCATATTCCTGCAAGTAGCAAGAAAATTTAGTAAACGTAATACAATCTATATTTGAAGAATACTTACTGGAAAGTCTGGATTAGATGTAGCTGCATTGGTCATGGCTACAACCCCGACGCTAACATTGAGACGGGCAATAAGATTAACACATATGCCCAAGAAAAGCAATAGAATCTGTAGATGTCGTATGCCTATTGCAGGTCCTGAACAATTAGTAGATAATTTTTGATAAAGTATAAAATAAATATTAAATAAAATATTAGCATTTAATGAACAAATTAATAAATCAAAATCTATCAAATTTAATTAGCTTTAATGCTAAACATAAATTGAAATTTATGTTTATGAAAGAGATTTTGCTAATGCAAAACGTAAAACACTTTATGCCGCAAAATATCATCTAAGCCATAAATCAATTGAAAGTCATTTGATTTGGTAATTGGTGCTCAACATAATTATGCGCTTATTAGGGTCAATAGAAATGATTAATGTATTTTCGATTGGCAAAATCCTTTGTCAGACTTCAACTTCAAGTTTTTAACTAATTATTCACTTAATTATTTTTTTTGCATTTACAAAAAAAAATATATATATATATTTGCACGGTTTTTTATTTAATTTAATTTAATTTATTTTTATTTTTAAGTTTTATTATTATTTTATTTTGTACTTTTTTATTATTATTTTTTGACTATGATTGCTTATTATTTTTTTATCTATTATAAATTTTTTACTAATTTACTTTATTTATTATTATTTTTATTTATTAAATAATTTTTAATTAATTCTTATAAAAGATTTGATTTATTTTTTCTATAATATTAATATTATTAATATTAATTTATTCTTATGTTCTACCGTTATTCTCAACTAAAGCCGTCATTTTGTTTTTCTCAGTTAAAATTTTTTATTTTAAGCTTCAAAGTCTTCAGTACAGACTATGAAAACGTCTAGTCTTGCTGAAATTTTATAATTGTGTGACTAGTTTCTCAAAATCTACACTAGATTTATATAGCGAATAGTATAAAAATTATCTTTTGATTTTATTTTTTATTATATGATTATTATACTGATTAAAATGTCGATAAAATGTCGAAAAATTATGCCAAAAAATTCATATCTTAATTCAGCAAACGTGATAAGCGAGACATATCTCTTATTTATATGCTTCTAAATTCTACAGACAGATTTGTATACAAACTGTTAAGAAATTATTGGATAAGCATCTATAAAATAAAATAATTTTATAAATTGTTTAATAATATAAACAAAACAATAATTTAATTATAAAATATAATCTAATATAATATATGATCAATAAAAATAAAATAAAAATAAAAAAAAATACAACTTAATTATTTAATATTTACAAATATTTACATATTACAAAATATATTTTATAATTACCGGCCCAGTTATAAAGAACAGATATCTGCGATATTTTCCTTGAAACCAGCTAACAAATACATATACAAAACAAAATTAAATACAATTTAAATTAAAACATAAAATACAGTTACAAACTCAAACACTCTTATGTATGTATGTATGTATGTATGTATGTATGTATGTATGTATGTATGTATGTATGTATGTATGCATGTATGTATGTATGTTGTGTGTGTTTGTTTGTATGCACTTATGAATGAATGTGCTTCAGTGTAAGACAATTAGCTATCATACTTGACTGAATACCAAGCGCATTGAATTTCTAATAATAAAATAAAAGAAAAAAAAAGCAAAAAAAACAAACATATTTTTACTATAATTGAACCACTGTAATCTTGGCTGGGAATTGCACGATTCAGGCAAGACAGAGTCAGAGACAGACGCGAGAGCCAGATCTATAGCTAGTCCATGGCACGTGTGCTGGTATTCGTGGTATATGTATTGACTCGTTTCTCTGTGTGAGCCAAAACTGAAATCAAACGTGAAAAAAAACCTGTCCCGCGAGCCAAGTTAACCAGTTGCGCTCATGCGTGCGCAACTTGAGTCTGCAGTCATCTTAACCAGTCGACTGGCTTTGGGTGTTGAGTTAGTAAGTTGTGTCCCGCTCTTAGAGCATGCCTTGCGCTGCATTACATAGCCAACAATAATAAAAATAATAATAACAACAACAACAAATCATAATAACAAGAATAAACGTTTTGCGCCTTCTGCACAAACAAAAACCTTGACGAACGGCCTCAAAAAGGCTGCCAAAGAATCAAGTTGCGAGTTGCGAATTGTAAGTTGCAAGATTAGAGATTTTCATTTGAATTCGCAGTTCGAATTCCAGTTGCATTCAAGCAAAAGCTTCCGCATCCCAAGGCAAGCGAGCCACAAGTGTATAGCTTTTGTATTATTTAATTATTTGTTGATAAACAAAAGTGAATTCTTCTTAAAGTTCATTAAATTCAAAATAATAATTTTTTTAAACAAAATGTAAAATATCTAAAATTTTAACCCCGACGTTCGTCATCAAAATCATTTGTTTGTTTATAAACAATTTATGCAAATTAGTATTCATATTCAGCACATTTATATGCATTGAGTACACTGAATGTGGGCGAAATATTTGTAACATCATTTGATTTATGCAAGATTTCCATTTTATTTTTTATTTTTTTGTACATAACAGAAGATGCTGGCAAATGGCAGCTGCAGTAAGAGTGGAAGCCTTAGCTCGTTGGATGCTTTGCCCAAACAGTTTGTGTTGTCCATGAAGAAACTATTCGATATATTGGATGACAAACATAGTGGATATGTTAGATATGCAGATATTGAGAAAGGCTGGCAAGATGATGGATCTAAAGGTTTGCCACAGGGCGTCCTGGATTCATTGCGTAGAGTAACGCCACCGAGTGGACTCTTATCATTTGAACGTTTCTGTGCTGGTCTTAAGCTCTGCTTGCTGCGCAATCAGCAGCAATCACAGACGCTAAATCATGAAAAGCAATTAAATAAACCACCGCGTCCACCATCGGCCCCACAGTTGTTAGGTATGGCATTGGACACCACTGCACCCACAGCAAAGGTACGACCACGTTCGCAATTAACATTAAGCACACCGCCATCGTTGAGTCCTGACCTAGAGCCTGATGATGAATATGAAACGCCAGCACCGCCTCCAAAACCACCACGACAATCGGTCGCTGCTACACCTCTGGCGAAGGTGGATATACGCAACGCCTTACAAAACTGGCAACTGAATCTCATGCACAGCGAGCGTGCGGCGGAGGCATGTGCCAAACAGAAGAGTTTAAAGACTGCACGAGAACATTTTGAGCATCGTGGTTCCGCAGATGGTGGCTCCTCATCCACATCGGCAACAGATTATGCACTAGGCGGCTTAAGTCTTGCCTTGCCACCCAAAAAATCCAGCAGTAAACGACGTGAGCATACGCGTAGACATACGCTGCAACATGGCATAGACTACAACATGCTGAAGCGGCTCAAGCATTTAGAAGAACAACGTGAACTGCTGCTCTTTGGTCTCGATGGTGTGGAAAAGGCACGGGACTTTTATATGCAGCAAGTTCTTAATGTGCAGGAACAGATTAAGTATTTCGGTCGTCTAGGCACACGATATGTAAGTGATAAAATTAATATTTATAAATAAATATATGAATTAACATATATTTTACTTTGTTCTGCAGGATCAATGGTCGGAACTGCAGCAGGAGCGACTTAATTATCAGCGTTCACGCGTACTCGAAGCAAATCGCAGCTTGGCCATTTTAACAGATACTTGGGAACATGGTGGTTATCCACTACACATCAATCTTGCACTGCCACGGAAGCCGCTGCAGCATTTTAACTGCAAGGACTATGCGCAAAACGAAGCGGAGCTCTTGGCATGTGAGAAACAAGCACTAATATCGGAACTCTATGAGCAGCAGCAACAACATTCACAATTCCATAACTTACGGGCCGTCCACACTCGCAACTTATCCGATTTTGTACTTAGCCAGCAGCCATCGCCAGTGAGCCAATCCTCTGCTGGTTTGGGAGATGCAGATGTTGTTTATTAAGTTGTTTAGCATAAGGATTATAATTATAATTTGTTTTTTTTTTTTTTAATGTAAATATTTTATTAAACAAACAAAGATGCAATGCTTACTACAACGTATACTTTCACTCTGGATTGGGGAAGCGTCTCATATATTTGTTCAACTGTTTATAGTTAAGATTATTGCCGGGTTGCACAATGCCCTGATTAACTGATTTTTTCGCTTCAAATTTTCGACCCAAATAAAATTTGTAGCAATCTTGAAATTTGTTAATTTCCTTGTGACAATACTTTTCAACGAATTCGTTATCCTTGAGACAAGCAAATAATACACCCATTTCCTGTAGACATGCAACATCTGAGGTGGAGTCTGCCTTGCCGCTCACCGTGTTCTTAAGGCGCAATGGTAAAATCTCTTGAAAGGGCACATCTTTCTCATTCTGCGGTGCACGTCCACGTGCTGCATATAATGCTCCTGGTACACGCATCTACAACAATATTATACGTATAATTTCTTTCAATATTTATGTGAAACTTAAATAATTCTTATTTTTTTTTTTTTATTACCTTGTGTTATGTTCGCCCTGCTTGCTGTCGCTGCAATCAGCTGTTTTCTGTTACGTCAAAAGTAAATGGTACGCTTAACAACACTAGACATTGACAGCATTTGGGACACTTGCCAATACTGTCTTACGTCTTTGATCAACTATAAAATTTTATACAAATAAAAAAAAAAAACGTACATATGGTAGAAGTAAATAATACAATAAATCATGGATGCCGTTGATGACATTCACCAGGAGCCACAACATGCTAACGAAGCGAACGACAGAGATCAGGTCGATGCCGAAGCCGGAGCCATTGCTGATGCAGCAGCAGAAGCCATGAATGATGCAAAATTACTAACTGGTGCTGTTACTGCTGTTGGTGTATGGGAACGTCAGCTCTTTCGATTTCATCCATACCATGGCTCCAACATACACTTGGATGACGATGCAACAGTCGCATTTCGTCGCACTAGCTTTGCCGATGCACTCACATTTTCGGAGCGACCGCTGGTAAGTTCTTTGTACTCATACATATGCATGACATACATGTACATATACAAAAGTTGTACTGTGTTTGTGTGTGTATGTATTTATATTCGCATTGTCTATTTGTGCAAATAATTTTAACTTATTCATGATTATTGGTTAAGGCTCCTGGTGATATTTTTCTGGTTGAGATTGAGAAAATTGAGCGCGGTTGGTCAGGACATATGCGATTGGGACTCACAGAGCTAACGCCAAATGTCATTGGAATGCGCACTGAAGGACTGCCACATTTTGCACTGCCCGATTTAGCTAATTTGGGCAACAGTTGGATATATCCAATATCTAAATTTGAAATGAATCAACGTCAGCCACCAACTGGTGGTGAAAATGTTGAGCCCATACTAAATGAACCGCCACAGCGTAAGCTAAATAATTTGCGTACAATATTAATCAAATGATTACAATAATTTATATATCTCTATGTATAGGTAACCTATTGGGGGATGCGACGCATGTGCGAACACCGCGTGGCTTACTACCAAAGAGACTACTACGACCTTCAATGGATAATGGCAATTCGGATATACTGTTAACCGATAGAGGCTCACGTATTGGCATCATGTATGTGCCCACAGAGAATGATGAGTCCAAAGGTGAATTACATTTTATTATTAATGGTGTAGACAAAGGACCAGTGTCTAAAGAAATACCATTAAATAGAGCGCCCTTATATGTTGTCATTGATGTCTATGGCACCACCAAGCAAATTCGCATTATACAATTAGAAGGCAGTAAGTTATTTATTTTCATATATTTAAATTCGATATTAATATATATTTTTTCTTTGTAGTTCTATCCTTACAAAGTGCTTGTCGCAATGTTATATTGGAGCATATAACAACAAATGCAATAGCGAGGCTGCCATTACCGGAGAGCATTAAACGTTTTTTACTGCGAAGAGATTAAGGAAAAACAACAAGAGTCTAATACACTCATATTCACCACCTACAACAGAAAATGCAACAGATAACATAAACATTCAGAAGACAGACATACACACTCACTTACACATACCCTTTACGTAATAGAGTGGGATGTGCATGACAGTGGGACGTGATAGCCTATTTACACTCATATATATATATATATGTATATATTTTATACGTAGTATAGGCAACTGTGTGTAAAGTTTGTATCGCAGTGTACTGCAGTGTAGTTCAATGACTCTTAATTCCCATCCGTCTCGTTGGCTTG
Organism: Zaprionus obscuricornis; assembly: GCA_037044475.1. Taxonomy (NCBI): domain Eukaryota; kingdom Metazoa; phylum Arthropoda; class Insecta; order Diptera; family Drosophilidae; genus Zaprionus; species Zaprionus obscuricornis. Next base: position 26,000 of record JBAMBR010004775.1, on the reverse strand, counting down.
TCGCGAAAGATATTTCATGATCGATTTTGCAGTTTCTCCACAAGACCGAACGAACGATAAGTGTTGATGGATTTTTCAAACGAATTTTGTATTTTTTTCATTCTGTAGATATAGCTTAAATTACTTTGGTTCCGTGATACCAGTTCATTATATTTATATTTTATATATACATATATATGTATATATATATATATATATGTATATGTATATGTACATATACATATATGTTATAGCACTACTTATGCAGTAGGACTATGTTTTTTTCAAAAACATCACATGTATTTTAATCACTGTTTTCTTTCCTCGCCTAAATACGTACTGCTTATGGCCTACATACATTTACACACCCAACACGTGTGTGTGTGTGTGAGTGTAAGCGAGCAAGGCGCTTTGCTTGCATTGCATTGTTGCGCGGTCATGATCCTAAAATAATAACAAACAAATGTAGCGAATAGCCAACCATGAACTATACGTAAAACTTATACCACTAAGCATATAATATATAGAGGCACCAAACAGCGAAATTTAGCTATACTGATGCTATAGCAACAGCAGGTCCCACACTATTCGGCAAAAAACCGAACGCTTGTCGGAGAGTACACAAGAGCGTAACGAAAAATAGTTCTCATTGTCGATTTGACAGCGGCTGCGTAAGCACGGACTGTTTCGATCGCACAATAATTTTTTTTTATGTGTGCGTGCGTGTACATATACATGAGGTTATGTGTTGGTGGGTGCAGACATTGTAACAACCCCGAAAATTTGATTTTTTAACTCTTCACTTCGCTTGCTTTTATGTGTAGAGACAAAAGAATAAGCATCAGCAAGAGCTGCTCATGTTCTGAACATGACCTACACTAATGCGTCGTTGCCAATTTGCACTTGATTGTTAGTTAAATTTTTAAAGTTTTTATTGAACAAAAATAGCTCAGTTTGTTCCCAATTTGCGAGGTCTTCTTTCCGTTGTAAGCAACTACAGCCTTCGCAATTGAATTTAATTTGAGACTTATAGACAACATATCCAACAAAATATCTCAGTGCATTCTCATTTGCAAAGCTGAGAGTGACTTGTGGGTTGTCGTTTATCATCCTGTCCATATCAAAACAGTTTTCATTATTAAAATCAAAGTGACTGTCGCAATACACCTGATCTTGGTCATTTGCTTCGCTTGACAGTTCTCTTTTTGTTTCTTCTACAACATTTAATAACAAATCATCATCCGGCTCACAATTACCAGTACTCTTTTTTGATGTTATTATTTTCATGGACAACATCTTAGAGATAATGGCATTGAATTCAAAAAGCATCGGATTGTTATTAGTACCACCTCTACTTCTTATTAAATAAAAAATGTGCTCCAAAGGATCTTGATTAAAACGCGACAATATCAGAAAATGTTCATCACATTCATTCCAAACATCTTGTGCGAGCATTAAGATTGAATTTATTGAATGAATTAATCCATCAATACAATAAACCCTGTTGGAATATTGACATTTCATAAAATAGTCTTTCATTTCTATGATAAACTTTTCAGTGTCACTATTTTTCTTAAGAGCTGTTTTAAAAGGGTTTTTATCATATATATTATTGCTGTTCAAGCAATCGAACAGTTTATTAACTTTTTCTATAAATTTGGCCGTGGCAATTGCAATATCTGTGCAATTTTTGTATGAGTCATTTTTTATTAAGGTTTTTATTGCGGACGATACTGTTTGGCTAAATATTTGTGTTGCATATTTTACTTTCATTTTTTCGAATGAATTGGGATAAATGTGCTTTTTTGTAAGCTTTGGGCATAATCTAGCCGAAGTATTATTTGAGTCAATTTCAAATAGGGACATGAAATCAATAAGTTAGTGAAGTGAGTCAAGTGCAAATTGGCAACGACGCATTAGTGTAGGTCATGTTCAGAACATGAGCAGCTCTTGCTGATGCTTATTCTTTTGTCTCTACACATAAAAGCAAGCGAAGTGAAGAGTTAAAAAATCAAATTTTCGGGGTTGTTACAATGTCTGCACCCACCAACACATAACCTCATGTATATGTACACGCACGCACACATAAAAAAAAATTATTGTGCGATCGAAACAGTCCGTGCTTACGCAGCCGCTGTCAAATCGACAATGAGAACTATTTTTCGTTACGCTCTTGTGTACTCTCCGACAAGCGTTCGGTTTTTTGCCGAATTGTGTGGGACCTGCTGTTGCTCTAGCATCAGTATAGCTAAATTTCGCTGTTTGGTGCCTCTATATATTATATGCTTAGTGCTTATACGTAGCGCTCCATAGGAATCTTTAAAAGCAAAATCAAGCACCGCAAATGCCTTTTAATGCCGTTTCGGTCTATCCAAGGCAATTTCCGTTTCCGTTATATAATATATAACTTTAAGAATATTGTTGTTAAATGTAAGTTGATATATATATATATATATATATATATATATATATATATATATAATTATTAATAATAATAATAAATTAATTAATTAATTACAATATGTATGTAGCTTGTAATTTCAGTAAAAAATTACACGACGTATATAGACGTATAAATATACATATAAGGGATAAAAGTGTATGTGCATTGTATGTAATAAAGACATTATATAATATTAGGATCCAATATGTGTACATCAATTACCAGTATAATAATAATAATAAAATAAATGAGAACGTTAGAATTTCGTAAAACTAAATTTTATTCAAGCACCGTTCATTGTGTACATTGTTATCATTTTTTTTTTGTTGTGTAGGTGTATATTGTGTGTGAAATCTTGAATTACTTTGCACGATTCTCGGCCAATTTGGTTTTGAACAAAACTTTGAGCTCTTCAGCACCTTCTTCGTTTGTCTCCTTATAGTATGGTAATTCCGACAATCTCTTGAGCCAAGCATGTACCTTGGGAAACTTGAACTCATCAATCGGTGCAACATCATTTACAGATGTTACAGTGGCAACACAACAAAAGTCAGCTATAGTTAAATCATTACCACACAAATATGCATGTTCCTGTAGATATGCCTCAAGGATTTCATAACATTTCTGTATATATGCAATCTTATCAATGGAACAATCCTTTGAACCATAATAAAGTACTGGTTCATAAAGGAAACGTAAGCGTGCAAATAGATGACCCGAATCCAAATGTAGACGAGCATCAACATTAGCTCGCTGTGCCAAATCCTTGGGATACAATGTTTCATGTTCAGCACCATATTTACCAACTAAATAACTGCAAATTGCATGGGAATCCGTAATGCTAACATCACCATCGATCAACGTGGGAATTGTGTGTTGCGGATTCATTTTAACAAATTCTGGCGTCAGATGATCACCTTTCAATAGGTTAATTGGCCTGCACAGCATACATATAGCACAGCATCATATAGTAAAATATGTTAAAGAAAAAAAAATGAAAAAATGAAATTGTTTTTAATTGACTGAATGCAATTAATGTGCAACGTTGTTTGCCACCTACCGCAGTTCAAGTTCAAGACCAATTGCCTTGGCCGTAAGCATAACGGCGCGTGATGGCGGACTCAATGTAGCATAGTAAAGGGCTGGCTTTGACATGGCTCTAATTTAATTGCTATAAGGAAGAAAAAAAAAATTCAATTAGATAAAAAAAAAATAATGCAATTAATTTATAAAAATAAACAACAACAAAATAAAAAAGAAATCAAATTTAAATAAAAATAAAAAAATGAAGATAAATAATTAATAATAATTAGTATAATAAAGAAAATTAAATGCATATGACAAGAAATCAAGTTATCAATTTTCACACTAATATTTTTGTTATGTTACACAATTACATATGTATCTATTATTATTATTATTATGTTTTCTTGAGTTTAACTTATATAATGATACAAAACTCAATTATAATTAAGTTTTCAAAATAGAATTAACCTAATTCGCTTTAATAACTTAATGGTTTAAACAAATGTACTATATATATTAACAGTGGCGTTCGTTCGGGGGGAGGGTGGTCAAGATTTTGCTCCAAAGATTTTTTTTAGTGAATATTTGTACATTAACATTTTCAATTGGTGTTTGACTGCTACAAAAAAATCCCTTTCTGCTTTGAAAAATTTGAACCGTAAGCCACTGCACCTTTCATTATACCTAATAACACAAGCGTAGATGATAAGCTGTTATCAACAAATTTAACTGCATATAAAAATATATGTACAAACACAAGCAGAGCTACACAGGCCGACAGACTTATAGGTATATGTACATGTATAACACCTGGCTAATCTATTTAACAACATTCACGGTGATGGACATGTTATCGTTTGTTATTGTTGTTCTTGCTGTCCGGCAGTCCGCAGTCAGTTTAAACATTTACACAGCATACATACATACATACATATGTATGTGTATATTATGTGTGTGTTTATATATACATATATAGTAGAATATATATACATATATAGTAGAATATATATACATATATGTATATATATATATATATATATATATATATATTCTACATTCACTCATCCATATGCATACGTTAAGTATTCACTTTGGGAAAAGCGACAGAGCGCAGCAAACAAACAATATAAATTTAATTAGTAAGAGTCTACACACAACACAACATACGCACACACACACACACACACGGTGACAAAGTAATAGGAAAAATACAGCCAGATCGTGCCTTTTTTTAAAAAAAAATAAATAAATAAATAAATAAAAAACAAACCCCTTCACAACGACAGTAAACATGCCCGGCAAATTGTTTCATAGTATGTGTACAAATGTATATTATTTTATGTTTATATATATGTAATATAAGATTTAAATTTAATATATGATTTAGAGAAATGTATGTACGCTAATGTCGATTACCCTACGGATTGACAATTTGCGCATCTAATATATATTTACACATACACATAAACACACACATCATACATACAGACATTAGTATATACTTACATACTATATAGTAGCACAAATAGCGACACAGAAAAATCTTTTCTACAACCGTTCACCGTGAACTCTGAAACGTGACTGAAAGCGAAACGTAACGAAATTTGAGCAAGAAGCGCGCGCGCGCTCATTGTATAACAGTGTCAGTTAGAGAGTCAGAGCTTAGATCTCAGATATATCATATACACATACATATGTATGTATATATGTTAGGTATGTAAGTTTGTATAATTATTGAAAATCAGAGAGAAACGAATCTTTAATAGTATTTGCATTTCTCCTGTTTATTTATTTATTCATAGAGTTTTGGTACACGATATACACGCATTAATAATGATAATAATAATATTAGATTAACGTTTACGAGTATATGGATTATACATTATACATAATATATATATATATATATATATATAAATATATATATATATATATTGTATAGATATATATATACATATATATTAAATAAGCAGTTATGAATTGAAGTTAATACCATATATGTATATTGAGATGCTTTTGATGAGACAAAACAATCAATATGAGTATATAGTATATATGAACTATATAAGCATGTATATAAGTATATATTTATATATTTAATATATACTATATTCGCAATGTACACACTATGGAATATATATATGTATTTTGACATTTGAAAAACAAATAACATTCAACATATTACAAATCGCATTTCAAAGGAAAGAAATATAACTAAACAATAATTATAATATTATAGTAGATAAACTGACATTCTTGATATATTATAGTTTTTAGAGATTGTTCGTAAGCATCATCACATTAATTAATTATTCTTCATACTGATTTATATTTATAAAACATTTGGGTAATATCTATATTAGTTTTCAAGCATGCTGCGCTTTAATGCCTCCTCTAGATCCGCATCATAACTTTCGGGTTTCGAATAGTCAGCGGCAAATTTATCCTTTGTCTTGTGATCCTGTGTCTCCGTCTTCTTATTATTATTTTTGCTGCCAGCACTAGTGTTGCCATTGTGTTTGGTATCTTCACCAAATGCTTTACTAAAATCACTTGAAAAATTATGAACATCGAAAGCATCAAATTTGGCAAAATTATTATCCAAAGTTGTTGAATTTGTTGGTTTAGTGCTGCCAAAGCTATCCTCAAAATTATCATTGAAGGCATCAAAAAGTTTGGAATCCTTTGTCACTGTTGCACTATTGTTACTTACAGAAAAAGCATCAAATGCAGCAGCCGATTGTAAAATATTATTATTATTATTTAATTGTTCCTTTCCCAAAGGAGATAGTCTTTGAGTCTTTGTTTTCATTGGTTCCAAATTGTCATTGAAATTGTCATTAAATGCATTGAAAAAGGAATCATTAAGTTTGTCAGCGTTACTATTGAAATTCGATGGCGATGTTGAGCTTACAGTCCCTCCTCCTCCTCCTCCTCCTGTTGTAATTGATGTTGCTGATGTTGTTAAAGTTTTCGAAGTAGCTTTAAGTGTTGTTTCACTAACATTGACTGGTTTGTCTAAAGCAAAGTCATCAAAATCAGCGAATGCATCCAATACCACTTGAGGTGTCTTTGAATTTGAGGCATTTGAATGATGCGATGGCGCCGGGCTGGCGTTCAAATTGAATGCATCAAATTGTTGCAATATTTCGTTGTTTAGCGGTGTTGCTGTCTTCGATTTAATGTTATTCATGTTGCTGTTAGTTGTCTTACTAGCAATTTCATCTGTAAAAATAAATATATAATTTATTTAGTATCAAAAGTCTGTAAGCTGCTTATATGTTTGAGGACTTACCGTCTGAGCTAAATTCTTCGGCAAAATTCTTTTTGTTACTGCCCGTTTCATCATCATCCGTAAACGGATCTTTTATATTGAATGGATCTTCATAGCGATAGTCTTTGAATGGATCATCCTTAAAGTCTGTTGGTCCTTGAATAGCTGCCACTGGCACTTGAGTTGTCGTCTTTTTGATATCAAAAGCATCGAACAGACTTGTTGTTTCTATTCCTCTGCCTGCTCCTACTCCAACTCCACTTTCTGTCAGTGTCTGTGTCTGCGGCGTCTGCGTCTGCAGCGGTGTATTGGAACGCGACAAATGTTGGTTATTTGTGGTGACAGCTGTGGAAGCTGAGACTAATGCTGATATTGATGCTGATGCTGATGCTGTTGCTGGTGTCAATGTTGATGATGAATGCGATGCCAAAGTCGATGATGATGATGTCAATAGCTGTGTTTGGTTGCCTTGTGTATGCAGTGTTGGTGTCGATGTCGGTGTCGGTGTCAGTGTCGGTGTTGGTGTGCTGGTGCTAGTAGCTGCCTTACTCTGGCTTTGACTTAAGCTCAGGCTCTGTGGATCGTTAAATAACAAGAAGCTATCGAGCAGATTTGTTCTTATCGCTGGGATAGGCGTTGTCGAGTTTATGTTTTGATTTTGTTGTGGAATGTTTTGTAGCTGTTTGTGTATAAATTAAAATGAGTAGTAGAGTGTGCGTGCATTTGAATGTATGCATGTGTATGTATGGAAGGAATAAAAATAAATGTAAGTAAAAAAATTTAAAACAAATAAATTGAAAAAAAAATTAATTATACAATAAATGTTACCAACAAAATATTTTAGCATAATATACGATAATACCAATAATAATCAATAAAAAAAAAAAAAAAAACGAGGAGAAATTAAAGAATTAAGCATAGTGAATTTTGAGCCAACTGGGGCAGTCAGAGGGGCAAGGTAAAAAAGGATTAGCTGTGGAAAAGAGAACCCTGTATAAAACATATCTGATATAACTGGATGCGACAAAAATGTTTCTTTATTATCATTATTATGGCTATATTTTTTTTATTTTATTTTTATTTTTTTTATATTTTGGTTTTTTGTTTGTTTGGTTTATCGTATGTAACTCATTTGTTATATGTATTAATGTATTATTATTATTTGTATTTTTATTAATGATGTCAAACATACAGATAGTATATTCATTTTTTTAAATAATGCATTAATTTTGTTACACTCGTAGGATCTAACTGTAAACATGTATGTATGTATGTCTCTGTATGTCTGTATTTAGATGTATGTAATCGTATGTTTATCTCTTTAAATTTAAAATCAATGTACGGGAAGCTATATGTTTCAATATCTGAACAGTTTGCGGTTTTATCTAAACATTAATAAACAAAAAAAAAAATTGTTCTTAATAAAATTCAATATATCTGATTATCGATTATCGATTTTCGATTTTCGAATGGGTAGGCATAAACAAAGTTTAAACTTATTTCATTTATGTAGACACGTTAATTAACAATTTGATATAGATATATATAGCTTATAATAGCTGACTAATCGGTTGATTAGTATTCTCTCTCGTTCTCTCTTCATCGTTCTGTTCCGTACAGAATTTTTGAGAGTTTTATTTAATGGATAAAACAGTAAAGCAATCTTTGGAAGTCAACAAGTTTATACAATTCAAACTATTTTCGGTAGTTACATAGTACATGATCATTAGTTGCATATGTATATATGTATGTATGTATAGATTGTATAGTTAGGTAATATATGTAGATATTGATGCATCAGCAGCATTTGTTTATGTCTGTGTATATAATTGCAATAAACATTAAGTATTTAGTATTATATGCAGAAACAACAACAATTTGCATTTAAATTCCATATTTGAGTTATATATATATATGTATGTATATGTTTATATATATATATATATATATATATATATATATATATATATATATTTGATTCTATCGTATTATTGGGACTAGAAAATTCAAACTAAAAAGTTTAGCTTCAGGCTTAAGTTATCGGCGTGCAACTTGAATATGTATCGAAATATGATTTGTTTTGGTCTTTAAAAGAAAAGATATAATATGTATATGTATATGAATATGAATCAATAATTTATAATAATATAATTTAAATACATTATTGCACAACATTTCAAAGAACTTGATTTTTAATTCAAATTTAATTTTTGACTACATTAAACACGATATAACGTTTTCTCTTTTTTTCCCTATTTTTTCTTTCTTTTGTTTTCACGGCATTGATTTAGTTGTTTTATTAATTTTTTTTTTGTTCTTTTTGTTTTTTTTTTAATTTAAATTTAGATTTAATACATTTTATCTAATAATTAGGCATGAAATTGCGAGTATGCTAATGCTAACGGCCGTATGTGCTTTGGCGACTGGCTGCAAGTATATAGTATATAATGCCGATTTATCTCTGATACATATGTATATATATGACTATATATATATATATATATATGCAATAAGTTTTGTACGCTTAAAAATTGTTTACTTCAATGTTGCTAGGCTCAACTTTTGACTCAATTCGTTTTTGTTGTTCTGTGTCTGTCGCTGTTTGTTTGTGTTGGTATTGTTAGTACTTTTGTATTAATTATGTTATTGTATGTATAATATATATATATAATTATTATATATATATATATAAATATACATTTATATGCATTTATAGAAATATGATAATTATTATTAAGATGTTCACTGAAAATAGAGAATTGCAAGAGATGAAAGCAAATAGTTAGTTTCGTACGGGCAGCATTTAATGCAATTTTTAGGGAGCAAATACCTTTCGCTTGTACAAAAAATATATGTATATAGTATGTATGTAAGTATGTATATGTAAATTATACAGTTTTTGTTTTTAGTACCAAATGCAAAATCAAAACGTTCTACTTCTCTTTGAATAACATATTCAAATTTAAATTGTTTATTTTATTTAGTATGTGATTTTGTAATTAACACAAGAAAGAAAAGTTCAAGCAACTACATAATTGAATGAAAAAGGTTTGTGATTAGTATAAATTTTAGTAACGATATTTTCAATAATAATAGTAATAATAATAATAAAATGTATTAATCGCATATAGTATTCTCAATGCCATTGTTAATTGCATAAAAGATATCTATAATACAGCCGTGAAATGTATTTTACTAAATAAAATTATTCTCATTATATTTTGTATTTGTTTCAGTTTTTTTTTTTGTTTAGTTTTTGTGCGGTGTACATGCATTACCACCGATCCCAACGAACATTAAACTTGCTACCAACCTTATTGTCAAAGTCATCGAAATCAGCGAATCCTCCGCCGCTGCCAGTGCTGGAACCGAAACCGCCGGTTGGCTACAAATAATATAATAATATATTTAAATAATTATAAAACTAAAATATTAAACAGCAATAAGAACCTGTGATGCACGTGGTGGAGCTGGTCTGGGTGGCGGTACCTTAGATTTCTTTGGCGGCAATGCTGGACTAGGTGACTCTGGCCTAGGCGGTGGACCAGAACGTTGAGCATTGGGACTTAATACCTGACCCTGACCCGTTGGTGCATGCAGTGCTGCAAACGGATCACTGCCAAAATCATCCTTACCAGGCTACAAATTGCAAAAAGTAAAAATAAACGCTCACATTATTATCAGAATAATAAGGATAAGGATAAGAAATCAAATAAAAGTTAAGGCTACTACCTCCGGTGTAATAGCATTCGATTTATTAGCACCAAATGCATCTGAACCAAATGGATCACGTTGGGTTTGTCCAAATCCTCCGGTATTATTCTGACCAAATGCATCAAAACCGCTGTCGAAACCAGAACTCATATTAAAACTATCATCAAAGCCAGCACTAATAGCAGGTATCGGTTTGTTGGTCTGTCCACTGAATGGATCATTATCAAAACCATTGGCTTTATTAGCTGCACCACTATTATTCTCATCGAATGGATCATCCTTGGGCATTTCAATTTCCTTTTGCAGCGTTTTACGTGCATCATCAAAGTCCGGTTCGATCTTTAGTTGATATTCCGAGACCAGCTCAGCATTTTGATTCTCCATGGCAGCTCGACAAATGAGCAATGCATCGGTCATTTGTCGTTGGGTTTCCATTAGTTGTGTGACCATAGAACGAACCTGATAAAATATAACAAATAAATACATTTTCATTTGATCTAGGATTTTTAAAATCAATCAATATACGATTTACCGAGCTTATCTGCAATTGTGTATTCTGCAGATGTTTTGTGAGCTTTGAAAGTTCACGATTATTATCATCATATTCTTTTTGCAGTGCTGTCTCCTCATCTTTAAGTTTCTGCAACTCAGAACGTTTAGCATTCAATTCACCCTCCTGTTCATTGATCGTCTCCTCTTGTTTGTGACACTGATCACGTATCTTATTGACCTATAAAAAGATTATAATATATTATATATTAATGTTTTGCAAAACTCAACTTTATATGTTGCACAATTAAATAATACATAGACAACCACTTACAAAAGATACGTTAACAATGAACAGAACACATACAAACAAATAAGCAAAACATATAAGCAAAAAATAAAGGATTTAAATAAACAAACCTGATCGTTCGTGTAGTTAATATCAAGACTTACATTGGCCATCTCGGCCAGATTATGGATAACCTTATTGTTGGTGGGTTGAAATATACATTTCATTTAACGTGCAAACAATCACCAGTTTAGTATGAATAATTTTAGAGGTGGAAGTTTGGGTAATATAATTGCGTTGTGTTTACCAATTTTTGTTAACAATTTGTAGATGAACATAATAATAAAGAGAAGGGAGGAAATCATATTAAAATAAACAAATAAATATATCAAAAAATAATAGATATAATAGAATAAACCAGAAAATTGAACCCAAAATGCAAGCAAATTAAAGCCAAAAGGATTAACCGATCATATAATATATAATAATATCATAATAATAAGAACAGTTAAGCCCCCATAGTATGCAAGCAAATATGCCAATAATTGAAACCAAGTATTGACCAAATCATGCTAAAATAACTACTTGAGCCTGCAGATCATCCAGACGCTTTTGTGCCTCGCCACGTTGATTCTCTAATTGCTTTAATGTTGCCGTCAATGTATCCAATTCGCTCTACAATACATTTCATATTCAAATTATTATAATCTTTGATTTATCGAGAATATTAAATGTTGTCAAACTCACCTGAAGGCTACGCACTTCGCCATTCTTAATGCGAACATCGGCTTCCTTTTGTGCAATTTCTGTTTCTAGAGCACGACGTTCACGAGCCAGCTCTTCAATTTCCTTCGATATCATCTCCAGTTCTGGATTCGAGTATGTTGGCTTTGTTTCCTGTGGCTGTACATCGACTCCAGAGACAATTGCTCGCATCGATGGCGGCACCATGTTGGCTGTTAACACTTGTGGTGGATCAACGCCACGTTGTTTACGCTCTACAAGCCACATGGCCAAAGCGAATTGCTCCACAGTCAGTTTACCCGATTGATTAGTATCGCACAGTGCCCTGATATTATTATAAATTAATTAAAAAATAATAAAAGTTGGAGCATAATAATAATAATTATCTTACCAGATATCAGCTAAACTGCGTTGTGGTATACCCGATTTAATGAATATATCTTTCACTTCAAGACCAGAAACGAGACCATCCTTATCCAAATCTGATTGTCGGAAGATTTCCTCGAATCTCAAGAGCTCGGTAGCGCTTACTACCCAATCAGCATTAGCTGTCACCGAGGGTGGTGCTCCAATCGGTATCAGTGGATCAGTTTGTATCAGCGGCTGTGTGCTGACTGCGCCCACCGGTGGTATGCGTGTCATGGGCGGCACCGCTACAGGCAATGGCGGTATAGCTGCCGGTGGTGCAATATCTTTGGGAAAGTTAGCAACAAAACCACCATCACCAAATCCTTCACCGCTTGGTGCACGAGGCATAGCTGCACCTACACCACCTGTAGCAACTACTGGTGGTGGTGGCATTGCTGGCTTAGGCGCCTTACGCAATTCTGGCGGCAATACACTAGGTATTGTACGCTTTTGGAGTGTTTGATAAACCAGATGCATAGCGACAATAAACTCATGCTTATCCAAATTGCCATCCTTATCCTGATCAGCTAGATCCCAAATGGTGCCCAATATATTCATCGGTAACTTTGAGTCCATGAGTACGCCTTTCACTTTATTTCCCGGCAGCATGCCATTTTGAGGATTTAGAGTCTCGAAAAGCTGTTCATATTTAAGTCTATCGATAACACTAATAGACCAGTCACCAGTACTGACAGCTGCAACTGGCACGGGTTGAATACGAGCTGGCATTGCTTTTGGTATATCACCCTAGAAATGCGTGCGATACAGATAAGTTGACATTTTTATATTTGGCCTGTTGTGTAATCGCTTGTAATGCAACTTACTACTTTAGGTGGATTTACTGTGTCCATGTAGATGTTGTTCATGTTGGCTACTTGGCCAGCTTGTGACAGGGAAACCAACTTGAGTGCCACAAAGAAACCTGGCTTATCGAGAAAACCCTTGCCATTCGGATCAGATAAATCCCAAATGCGACTCAAGACAACATCACTTAGTCCAGATTTTTTCAAAAACTTTGCTGCTGTCATCGCTTCAATAGCACCCGTGCCTTTTTGGTCAATCTACATATATTTGGCACAAATGCGTAAAAATCAATAGTGGGGTTGAAAAACATTCCCGTACACAGTTAATCGGGTCTTTAAATTTTGATTTAGATTTGGACACAATACCTGTTTATAGTAGGCCTCGTAGATGAGGTTGTGCTTGCCACACACCCTGGCAAAATCTAAATTCATGATGATGCCTCCTTTATGTTTGTATTAATTATTGAATTAAATATAAAAGAACCTCGAGCTCTGACTTCTCGTTCGTTTTTAAGCGTAAGCCCTGTTATCACTATCACAAAATCGATTTTTTCCTCACTGATTGTCGTAAGGGTGAGGCGAGGGCGGAACTTGCTTGCTCGTTTGCTCGCTTTGCTTGTAAATCGTGCACTTAACGTTGTACGGTTGCCACCCACCTAATTAACACGCACCACGAGTTGCATGTACAACTTTAACGTTATAGTATTGCAATAGAGCACATTACGGCCGCAATTTAATTATACACTCGAAATTTAATTTTGCTTTTGCCTTTTTCAGCATCGGCCTTTATATAGTGTTGAGCAACATTATACAAAATATTCACCACATACGTGTTAGCCAGCACTAATTTACAGGGCTGCATTTTATACAGTTTAAGAGTCACTGAATAATTGGAGGCGCGTAAATTTACTAAATTTATGTACATTTAAATTTTAAACTGAAAATAGTAAAATAAGAATTATAAAAAAAACGAATTAAAAAAAAAACTATCCATATATGTTAATAAAATATCTATTGATTGATGATGATTTTATGATATATTTTTATTAAGAATGTTTAAAATTGTAACTCCTTTTCATTTAGCTTGCAGCTACATAAGTGATTTTTATAATTTAAAGTAAACGTATTCGACAAGTCGAGGCGCCGCATTGACAATATAAAACTTTGCCAGGCACAACACCAACCTCATAATTGTAGTTCCAAGTCAATTCAGTACCAGATCGTATGTGATTGGCCGAAAAGAAAGCAACCCAGGGAAATCGCAGATCGTGCGTGTCCACAAAAACATTTTGAACAAATAAATTAGGTGCACATGAGTGCTGCAAGAAGAGAAATGTATGTTAAAAACTATAAATATATACATATGCTCTTCATCATGCACACTTACATTAAAATAACGACCCAAATTGCCTGTTGTCTTCGCATCCATTATGTAGGGAGCCTCATCTTTACCAAAAAGTCGTCGAACTGAATTTTCACGCACTGTTTCATCTAAATCAGCATTTGGATTAAAATTAATCACAGCGCGCTCTTGCGAATCCAATTCATTTGCTTGGTTCGCCTGACTGCGAGATGCACGCAATTTATCTTTTTTTCGAGGCTGGTAATACTTGTTAGGTCTAAATTCATCATCATCCTCGGGTTCCGGTGGTGCATATGTATCTTCTTCTTCTTCTGTAGCTGAATGATCCACATCGGATTCGTAACCTTCCTTAAGCTGTTCAGCTACCTCAATGTAATCCAAATCAGCAAAATACTCATCGCCCGCATCTAAGCCACCTTCATTGGCCATTGTCTCTGTCAACAAATGTCCAGCATAAATGCATATGAAGGCACCTTTGGGTATATCATTGACACAACGCAGACCCCAGCCACGATTCGAAGTTTTAAATACTTGCAATTTCATTTCTAACGAATGTTGAACCACACGATTTAAACAATTCTTTTTGCACTTGCAACGTGAGTTACACTCATAGATACCCGTCGGAACATGCTCATGCAATCTCTTGTACTGATAACCGATCTCTTCCACCGGCTTTCGGGGATTACAATATTTAACACCGGCTACAGTTAGCTGCCAGCAGGAACATTTCGATTTGTCCTAAAAACAAAAATTACAAAAATTAAAAAATAAACAAAAATTTCATTTCTTATATGATGAACACTTACTGAACAATCATCATCACAATCACAACCAACTAAGAATTCCTCATCGAGATTCAAATGTACACCCTCAGTGGGTATACGCTGCTTGGCATAGGTGCATGGCGGTGGTAATGTGTTATCATAGTAGTTAACCAATGGTATGGCCATTTTCTCTTGTCCTTTTGATATATCTGCTTCCTTGACAATAGTTGGATCAATAGAATATTCTGCCAGGCATCGTAAATCCGGGGTAAAATCAAAATTTTCCACATTCAATACATTATCTGTGGCACGTAGGTAAGTGTGTACCTCAGCCAAATTACGAAAACTTTTACCACATGGACCCCGATAAACAACATTACGCTTTGCCTTTTGTTTGAATACTAAGCGTTCCCAACCGGAAAGCAATGGCTTTGCAAGCGGACTATAACTATCCAGGCGATGCACAATTTTAAATAAACAACCTGGATGACAATTATGTGGTATATACACTCTAGGTGGCAGATTACGTTTGGCAGTAAAGTAAACAACATGACCCTTGGGACGATTTTCATCATCTACATAGATGGTTGAATTGTTCAGATGTCGGACTGTATTACGTGCTGCTGCAGCAGCCGCAGCTGCAGCTGCTGCCGATGTTGATGTTGATGATGAGGGAGATGTACTTAAATTTTGTGCTGCCGAGCTACTTTTCCTTGCAATTGCTCGCATCTGTTGATTAACCTGTCTACTGCTTGTCTCCATCTCCTTGGTGTAACGTATAAACGGTTCAGTCCGCTAAAAAGTATAAGAGTTCATATTGAAATTGTTTTTTTTTTTTATCATTTCTTAACTTAAATAACTTACACGTGGCAATCGATGTTGTTGCATAGCATTGGCGCTATTTAGCGCATTTTGTGTCTCTTTAAAAACAGGACCTAGACGTAGAGAACCACGATAGATCCATTCTGTATGATTCTTATCATCATCGAATTGCACCTGCACGAGACTGCAATCGATATCAATGACACGTGCATATAGCCATGTACCATTCGATTCGGTATTCATATTTTGGCCACGAGTACATTGAACCATTGGTCGATCAACGGAATATTTTTCTACATATTTTTGTATGAAATCTCGTGAACCCGGATGCACATCCTCCCATACACGTTCTGATGCTTGACAAACCAAACGCACATCACCATGTTGCACATATTGCGTATAGCCATCATCATAAAAGATTAAATATCTAAAACGATTGGCCTGCTTTAAGGGTTCTGCAATAATGCCAGGATAAAAAGCACTGGGTACTACACCCTTCTCTTTGCCGCGTGACAAGGTGCTTCCATTAAAGTAGGCGATGACACGGGTGCCTGGAAAATAAAAAATGCCAATCAATATAATTATGTTTTTATTTTTGATTAAACATTTTCACTTACCAATTGTTAAACGTACTGGCGGTGCCTCAAAATAGGCTAAATGCTTAGCCGTTACAGTTTTAACCATTTGATATGGAGTATTTAGATATTTGATCTTATAACTCTTCACCATGTTGCCGCCAACGGTTGAGCTATCTGTGAATTCAATCACCTTGACCGATACCCAACTTGCGATGGCCTTATTCTTGACAGCATAGTAAGTCTCATTAAGCTGTATTGCAGGTCGTTCAATTTCCCCAGATGGTGGTACTTGCTGTAATGATATGAAAAGTAGATGATGACTACTAGATGTATGCTAGACATCTAGAATACATACCACATAATCATTAAAATTTTGATATAAATCTAATGGTGGCATATGCTTATGCACCACTTGACAGTGATTGTATAAAGCAAAATGCATTTTATCTGCCATATTCTGCAATTTGGTCAATTCCTGATTAGCCAATTCCATTTCACGGCCAATGCGCTGTGCCTTTGTCTGCAAAATAGTTTTGCACCAGGCCATTTGATCCTGCATATCAACCTTAGCCATAACAGTCTTTATAGCATCCTCAAGCTCATTTTCAATTAATTGTAAATCATTTGATGAAAATTCAGCTTTATCTGCAAGTATTGAATAGTTAATTTTATTTTTATGGATATTATGCAAAATGAATATAATACCCGGCTCGTCATTATTTTCTTCTTCATCACTGCTGTCCAGTGCAACAAATTCAGCATTATCCTGTTTGAACTCACGCAGCAACAGCGGTTGTTTGGCCACCAAATGTCCCGCGTATTCCTGTAAAAATATATATATATATATATATATACATTAATTTAATTCAAGATTTTCTATAAGATGAATATAAATAGTTTTACACACCTCATAGACATCTATAGCTGCATCATAACAGCCCATGCAAATATATTGACGTTTATGGATTTTCCTGGGAACCTTGTAGTAATTAAGCACTGCAAGACTTGCGCATACATATTGTTTATGCAATTTCTTGCAATTGCAATTGAGACAATCTTTTTTATAATATATTTCATTATCTTCGACTGACTCGTCGGGCGTATTTTTGACTTTATCTTCATCTTCCCTGCTTAGCTCTTCAAGATTAGGGTCATCCTCTTTAATAGATGCAACGATAGCTTCATTCTCATCCGTTTGCATTGGTTCCATTTCTTGTGAAGTTTCCATTGGTAAGTCAATGTCATTTAATTTTTCACATGGGATAGTATTCTCTTGCTTTGTGTCATTCTTCAATTGTGGCGAGTCAACAGTAGCAGCCTCTTCAATTGTCGTTGATTTTTCCTTTTGAGTATCATCGTTAATATTATTATCAAATGTTTCCATTTCGTTCAATTTATTTTGTATTTTTTCTATTGGACTTTGTATACTGATTTTGTTAGAAGTATCTGTTATAGTATCCTTTTCCGGACTACTAATTAATTCAATGCTGCTGTCGCTATCAGCTAAGGGCTTTTTCAATTGTTCCTTTTGAACTGAATCTTTGGTAGAAACAGGCGTCACAGCGGGACTTTCCAACATTTCAATGCTGCTATCTAAATCAACATCAATTGGTTTAACAGCAGCAGATGCACTTTGTTCCGTTGTGGCGGGAACATTAGAATCATCGTTAAAGCAACTATTTTCTTCGGTCCCAGCATCAGGCTCAGCCTCATCGGGTAGTGGGCTGCTGATCAATTCAATGCTGCTATCCAAATCAGTTTCAATTGGTTTTGTTGAATCAAGTTTTTCTACAGATGAACCGGAATCTTCTTTGCCACTGGTCAGCGAAACACTAGTTTCCCTGCTTTTCTCATTTTTATCATCTGCTGGAATGCTATTATCGATTTCCGTTGCATTATTTTTATCAACTGCAATTTCACTTAAATTTGATGATTCCAGCGTTTCCTCAACAGCAGTCGGCTTATTTCTCTCTTTTACATTCTCATCCAACAACAATTTTTCCGGTGCCTCAATTTCATCTGCCGGCACTGATGATTCGTGCTGAGAGACGTCTTTTGAGACATCAGCTGCTTGACTATCTATGTCTTCTGTGCAATCCATTGCAACAGACGCAGAGGTCACTTTATATATGCAATTATTTTATTTTAATTGACATTAAACACAATATTAAATCTTTCAAACAAAATTTGCCAAGAAGAACAAGAGCAAAGTTGCGTGAGTAGTGTTGTACAATTGACTTCATATTTCATAAATTGTTCAGTACTAAAAGAGTGTGCGAAAAGAACAAAAAGACGAAACATTTTATACCATTCTCTAGAAGGGAAATTTTCAAATTTGATGGTAAAAAATGGGAATTAAAATTAGCAAATTCGATGTTCATGCAATTTTTATTTGAAATAAAGCTTTAGAATATTTGCTTAGACGTGGACAACTGGCTTGTAACCGTGTTCATCAGCAGTGTATGTAACCTTAATTGTTTTGCCTTCAGGTGATTCATATTCATATTGGCCAGAAACTTGCCATGTTTTTTCATCTAGCAAATGACCATTTTGTTCAGTTTTAATGCCATTTGAAGTTTCCACAAGATTCTTGAAGCTATCAGGATTAACTTCATTATGTTCTGCATGTACAACTGCAGATTTATCATCACCAGCATAAACGACGGCCAACAGGCAAGCAAATACAATCTAAAAAGAAGTTTAACAATTAATAAAAATTATTATATTTTTTTGTCATTATCAATTATTAACACATTTTACGTACCACGAACTTCATTTTTTTTTTTAAATTCAGTTATTGACAAAGTGCAAAGTAGAACTGATAAATTTTGCAATATGCGCTGAGCTTTTATATTCACTGTTTGAATATTGGGATGTCACGTTTATAACGGGAACAGAACAATTGTCATAAATAAAAATTAAACTTGATCTGAAGGTAATGTTTCTACTTTTAAAGCAGAAGTACTAGTTTTACTCTTGACTTGCTTCTATTTTCGAATACTTGCTTATCTTTCAATCTAAATACAATGCATTTCTTGTCGCTTATGATATGAAATTTTTACTAATTGATTTGCCTCGTCATAAAGGTCAAAGCTTATATTAGATAGCAATAAAATGCATTGACAAATATATTATCAGAGAGAGAGAGAGATACATATGTCTGTATTTGTACATAAGGGATAAAGATAGATATGGGGTTAAAGCTTAGTATAGTCCCGGCCAGAATTAAAAAAAAAACATGTAAAAAATGAAAGCGACGACCGAATGTGTGTGTGTGTGTGTGATGCCCGGTAACCAAGATATTTTATATATAAAATTAATATTGACCAGGAGCTTGTAATGCAAAAAGATTTTTTATTAAAAGAGAAAAAGTTAAAATTGAAAAATGTATATATATATTTTTATTATATTGAACAAATTCGATACAAAATTAAAGAAAAATTAACAAAATATTATTCATTTTTATAACAAAAAATTTTAATTACTATTAAATAAATTAATTTGTCTTTTGAGGTAGACTTTAAGGCTGTTAATTTTGTCTTTTATTTTTTCGCTTTTTCACACTCGCGTTCTCGCGTTCTCTTTTCGCTCTAACCAATTATCAGTCCACAACCAAGCTTAAAGTTATTCTTAAAATGATTTAATCGAGCGCTCAAGGCAAAGATGCAGTTCAATGGATGTAAACGTTTTTCTAATATGCCAACTATTTGCCAATTTGAGTCAATGGAACCTCTAAAGACCAAATCCGCTTTGGGTAAATCAATTTTATAGCCAATCGTGCCAACAGACTCTTGCTTCTGCAAATTTGTCTCAACTTCAACACCAATCTGTATTTGGTCACTTGCCTTCTGATAAAAATATAGATGAAGATCACTGGGTCCCAGGGAACCCGACCATATTGTATCGCCGTAGGAATAACGACCGAATGTCGTTAAAGCAGCTATCTGGCGACCTGGCACATGTGGTCCATATTGATAAGTAACCTCAGCACCAAGTGACATACGCTTTGTCACCGACTGGAGATATTGACCAAGAATAATACCAGAATTGTTAAATATATTTGGATTTGCAACTGTAAAGGATGCTGTAAAATCATTGCCACAATAATCTGTTGTCAACTGTGAGGAAACCATTTTTGATTCCTGAATTTGTGCCGAAAATTTACAACGTATGCGCGATGAAATCTGATGTATTATATTGGCATTAAGATCACCCGCTGTATTCATGTCACCAAGCAGCACAGGATATGCTTCAGTTGGACCATAAAGCTGTGTACCTACATAGGTAACACCAAATCGATAACCACTTTGTCCTGTTGTCAGCATGTTGATAGTATGCGATACTTGAAAATGATTACTTAAGCCTTTGTTGAATATTAGCTTGGCGCCAGCAAAGGGAACAGCCTGAACATCTTTACATTTCCTGTGCAATTCATCAACGCATCCAGGATTTTCAAGTGACATTTCAATCTTGGGAAGATCGTCGTCGCTTTTATTAGTAGCTTCATCTTCTACATTATTTAATGGAACAGGCTCGAACAGTGCTACACTGGCGGAGACATTGTTGCTACCCTCCTCTGTCGTGCTGTTAACGGTTGATGCCGCTAGCACATTACCCATTTTTATTTAGTTATCGGTTGTTGTTGTTTGTATTATGCCAAAATCAATTGTTGCGTGTAAATTGTTGGTCTTTTGCATTAGCAAAAAATAACTTGAATTTGTATAGTTAAACCGGTTTATATTTGTTGTATAAATATTAAACGCCAACTTATTTAATAATTTCAACAATTTGAACTACGCGCTAATGTGACATTATTCAACACTGAAAATGTCAGATGGTGCATGACTTGCTATAATTGGCATTCACAACGAATTTTGATGTTCCACACGTGTAGCTGTTAAGTTAGTTTTAGCTGAGAACAAATTTAAAAAAATAACAATATGCCAGGGAATGAAAGCGATTCAGATTCGGGCAGCGATTATGCAGTGGAAATGCATATAAAACCCAAAAGGATACGCCGTGCTGTCAATGATGATACTGCAGATCTTTTGGGAAACTTTGATGATGAGAAGCGTAAAGAGATTTTTGATGGAACATATGTTGATAAGGAATCCACAAAAAATCCAAGCGATTCGGAAAGTGATGAAGATGATGCTATCGAAAATGAAGGCACTGATGCTGTTGCAGATGTAGTTGAAAAGGCATCCAGTGAAGGTTCTGGCGCTGAAGACGAAGACGGCGACGATGGCGATGACAATGTCGATGGTCATATAACTAGCGATCAATTGAATAGTTTGCTGCGTGGTGCTTCCAAGGTGAATCGACACGTCTTATATGTTACAAATCTTAACTTTGAGACAACAAAAGATGATTTGGAATTACATTTCGCTGCTGCTGGTGTTGTTAAATCCATACGTATCCCTAAGAAACGACGTGGTGGATTTGCATTTGTTGAAATGGAAGATTTGACAAGTTTCCAAAAAGCTTTTCAATTGCACAACACTGAACTACAAGGCAGAAAAATAAAAGTTCAAATCTCTGAGGCGGGTAAAAAGAAATCGGCCAATAAGAAAAATATAATTAAGCAAAAGAATCGCAAATTGGCTGAGATGCGCAACGAACAGAAGACTTTCACCAAAAGTGGCAAATTCTATGATAAGGATTTGAAAAAAGAAAAAGCTAAAGATTTGCTGGCACGTAAACGTTGGCGTAAAAATCCCAAAGCACCCAGAGCACAATAATAATTATATTTATACATATGTTATTAACTAATTAGTCTCTTAATTTTAATATTAATAATATAACTTATATATTATAAAAACAACAATTTATGCATTCTATTATTACGATAGCCATCGTACAATGTAAAAGTTACGTTTACCCACGCGTAGTAGGGATATTCCATTGCGTAGTATATGTATTCCAGCCGTAATTATTTCAGCTACATTTTGTACACGCTGCTGATTGATATAGAAGCCACCAGCAGTAATAATTCGCATTGCATCAGCTAAAATGACAAAAATTATTTAGATTATAATTTCATAGTATTATTAGTATCAAAATATCTCCAGCTGAATGTTTTTTGTGTTCTTCCCTTTCAATGTAGAATCAAGTTTCTTGTAAATTTAATTCTACATTTCTACTAATATCTTACTTTCTGTAGGAAAACATTTAGCCTTCATTGCCAGTTGTAGTATGGATATATCAGGTTGTGCTAGTATTTCAACCACAGTTGCACCTTGAAATGTTTGCCTAATCTCCGAAAGATTTAATTCGGCTAGTCCATCAACATTGCCTTTGTACAATGCATTGGTAACACGTTCCGCTTGCTTTAACCCATTCTCTGTAAGTTAATAACAATAAGATTAATTTTTCAAAGAAGTTATAAAAAGAGTTACCTCCATGTACCAGTAAAGTAACATCCTCTGCGAGTATAGTTTGCGCTTTACGTTTTTCAGGTTCCTTCGTATGCTCCCTCATTAGTAGCTCCACCTCAGGCAGTGGAATAAATGTAAATAGTTTTAATAGTTTTTCAACCTCAGAGTCTGGCATGCGTAGGAAAAATTGATATAATGCAAATGGAGATGTTTTATTTTCATCAAGCCATACGGCATTTCCAGCTGATTTGCCAAATTTATCACCTTCCTCATTCGTTACTATGGGTAGTGTCATTCCAAAGACTTCACGTTTACGTTCAACGCGACTGATTAGTTCGTGACCAGTCATTAGATTACCCATTTGATCGGAGCCTCCCATCTGAAAGCAGCAGTTGTGTTTTTGTAGTAAATGCAACCAATCGTATGCTTGAAATATCTGATATGTAAATTCTGTAAAACTCATGCCATCTTCGGACTCTAGACGTGATTGTACAGATGATCGTGATAGCATTGATCCCATACGAAAATGTCTTCCCATATTGGCAACAAAATCAATAAGACTTAGATTTGCATACCAATCAGCATTGTTAACGATTCTATATTATCATATGGAAAATACTTTAAATTAATCAAATGTTCCAAGTTCCAAATAAATAAAACTTACGTAAGAGGCGAAAGTTTCAATTTGTGTTTTCGTGTATCCCATAGACAATCCTCATGATTTTTGAATACTTTACGCAGCTGTTGCTCAATGGCCAATAAATTAGTCTCGATGACAGATTCGCCCAACTGATTTCGCTCCGTTTTACGACCACTTGGATCACCAATTAGACCAGTGGCCCCACCTACCAATGCAATTGGTTTATGTCCAGCGCGCTGGCAATGCAATAGTCCCATAATCACAAGTAAATTGCCAACGTGTAAACTGTCCGCAGTTGGATCAAAGCCAGCGTAAATGCTTTGTTGTGATTTCGTAAATAGCTGCTTCATTTTTGGCTACATAAAAAGTGAGTTTTAATGTAATTAATTACATTAAAACTCACTTTTTATGTAGGCCAAAAATGAAGCAGCTATTTACGAAATCACAACAAAGCATTTACGCTGGCTTTGATCCAACTTCGGACAGTTTACACGTTGGCAATTTACTTGTGATTATGGGACTATTGCATTGCCAGCGCGCTGGACATAAACCAATTGCATTGGTAGGTGGGGCCACTGGTCTAATTGGTGATCCAAGTGGTCGTAAAACGGAGCGAAATCAGTTGGGCGAATCTGTCATCGAGACTAATTTATTGGCCATTGAGCAACAGCTGCGTAAAGTATTCAAAAATCATGAGGATTGTCTATGGGATACACGAAAACACAAATTGAAACTTTCGCCTCTTACGTAAGTTTTATTTATTTGGAACTTGGAACATTTGATTAATTTAAAGTATTTTCCATATGATAATATAGAATCGTTAACAATGCTGATTGGTATGCAAATCTAAGTCTTATTGATTTTGTTGCCAATATGAGATTAGGCAAACATTTCAAGGTGCAACTGTGGTTGAAATACTAGCACAACCTGATATATCCATACTACAACTGGCAATGAAGGCTAAATGTTTTCCTACAGAAAGTAAGATATTAGTAGAAATGTAGAATTAAATTTTCAAGAAACTTGATTCTACATTGGAAGGGAAGAACACAAAAAACATTCAGCTGGAGATATTTTGATACTAATAATACTATGAAATTATAATCTAAATAATTTTTGTCATTTTAGCTGATGCAATGCGAATTATTACTGCTGGTGGCTTCTATATCAATCAGCAGCGTGTACAAAATGTAGCTGAAATAATTACGGCTGGAATACATATACTACGCAATGGAATATCCCTACTACGCGTGGGTAAACGTAACTTTTACATTGTACGATGGCTATCGTAATAATAGAATGCATAAATTGTTGTTTTTATAATATATAAGTTATATTATTAATATTAAAATTAAGAGACTAATTAGTTAATAACATATGTATAAATATAATTATTATTGTGCTCTGGGTGCTTTGGGATTTTTACGCCAACGTTTACGTGCCAGCAAATCTTTAGCTTTTTCTTTTTTCAAATCCTTATCATAGAATTTGCCACTTTTGGTGAAAGTCTTCTGTTCGTTGCGCATCTCAGCCAATTTGCGATTCTTTTGCTTAATTATATTTTTCTTATTGGCCGATTTCTTTTTACCCGCCTCAGAGATTTGAACTTTTATTTTTCTGCCTTGTAGTTCAGTGTTGTGCAATTGAAAAGCTTTTTGGAAACTTGTCAAATCTTCCATTTCAACAAATGCAAATCCACCACGTCGTTTCTTAGGGATACGTATGGATTTAACAACACCAGCAGCAGCGAAATGTAATTCCAAATCATCTTTTGTTGTCTCAAAGTTAAGATTTGTAACATATAAGACGTGTCGATTCACCTTGGAAGCACCACGCAGCAAACTATTCAATTGATCGCTAGTTATATGACCATCGACATTGTCATCGCCATCGTCGCCGTCTTCGTCTTCAGCGCCAGAACCTTCACTGGATGCCTTTTCAACTACATCTGCAACAGCATCAGTGCCTTCATTTTCGATAGCATCATCTTCATCACTTTCCGAATCGCTTGGATTTTTTGTGGATTCCTTATCAACATATGTTCCATCAAAAATCTCTTTACGCTTCTCATCATCAAAGTTTCCCAAAAGATCTGCAGTATCATCATTGACAGCACGGCGTATCCTTTTGGGTTTTATATGCATTTCCACTGCATAATCGCTGCCCGAATCTGAATCGCTTTCATTCCCTGGCATATTGTTATTTTTTTAAATTTGTTCTCAGCTAAAACTAACTTAACAGCTAAACACGCCGTGGAAACATCAAAATTCGTTGTGAATGCCAATTA
>JBAMBR010004771.1:0-14157 GCA_037044475.1 Zaprionus obscuricornis | reverse complement strand
AATATATAATATATTAAATTGTTAAAAAATTCTAAAAAAAAAAAATATTATATTAAAGAGAATAAAATGTAGTTAAAATAAAATGTTAAAAAAATTAGTTAAAAAAATACGAAAAATAATTGAGAAATTTGCGTTTGAAATTTGATTTTAATTTTTTTTTTTTCGGTGTACGCAAATTTGTGCTGTTGAGTGTATGTACATATATGTATGACATATGTATTCATCACTCAAATCTTGTAAGTTTCAACTGGATAGCTTAAGACAGGAAGGAGAATTTCATACAAAAACTCTGTTTTCGAGTAATCGATCGAATGGCAGTTTATATGATGTATGGGTCCGATTCGATATAAGTCGTATATGGGGCCACTAAGCCTGCTGTAAGTGTAAATGCTTTAAGTTTCAGCCGATCGTTCCTAGGGAAACTGTATTATATAGCAGTCCGATCCGGCCGGTGCCTACTTATATACAGCTTATGAGTATAGAGAGTATACCATAAGATAACTTTAAGTCTATGGTGATCAAGAATATACATACTTTGTTGTGTTTACTAAGACTTCTAATGGGCGTCTCAAACTCCTGATCATAATTATTATACTCTCTGCAAGGGTATACCTAAAACTCTTTTTATATACATACATGCATTAATTTTTATACTTAAAAATCGTTGTATATTAAAATTTGCTGTAATTTTCCAATTTTGCAATAATAGGCTGATGCTTTCTTCGCACTCTGACATCCATCTTCGCCTGTGTGTCACAAAGGCTGTTTTATACTTTGCAAATCGTTTATTTAATTAACTAATCGGTAATATTTGTACGTGTGTTCCGAATGTATATGCAACATTAGAAGTCAGCACTCTCAAAACTATACATGCTATTGGGGTCTTTCATTTGTAAGCATCTAAATTTGTAGCATTACAAATTTGAAATCAAATTTAAATGTCACATTTATTTGCAATTATGTGTAATATATACGTTTTAAAGTAAGAGAAATACATGAAATAAAAGTAATGTTAGGTAAGATCACCTCATATACACGCCAAAAAGTTGTATACACCAAAATGTTGTAACCATATTCGACATAAGAGCACAAAAACCTGAACGCAAAGTTATCTTCGGAGTGCTAAATATTGTGTATGTATGTATGGCAGTCATAAAAGAAGATTTTTTTTATACAAAAACTCAATTATTGATCGATTATTTCTGAAGCAGCTATATAAGATTCTGATTTTTACCAAATGTATCTGACATGTAACAGCCGACATTAAACTCAAATCATGTAAGTTTTGGTCAGAACAAAAGTTATTAACATACAAACTCAATTTTGGATGGACTGTTCCTATAGAGCTTCAAAATTGAGAGACCATTTTGGATTGAAACAGACGGACAGACGGACCTATATTCTGACGGACAGACGGACCTATATTCTGCTTTGATGCTAAATTTAGGCTTATTAAAAACGGCAAGAACACTAAAAATTTACTAACTTTGCTAAAAATTTACAAAAAGTGAAAAATTTATACAACCATTATGTTTATTGCGTTGTCGTGGCGGTTGCGAATTATTGCTTTAACCACACGCACACACGTACAAATATGCATTCCACTTTTTCGCTTCTTTCGATGCAGGTATTTCTCTTCTCATTACTTTCTGTAAGTTGAACGCTCAACGCTGAAGGATTACATTATGGCTTCAGATTTTTCATATTAAGGCAAAAGCCAATAGATAAAAAATACAGACTAATACAAGAAAGCAGCATTTCTTCGGCATGCTGATGGTGGTCTATCCGTACAGGATTGAACGAGAACTTTGTCATACAAAAACTCATTCTGGCCCTTTGGAAGGATATAAAGGATATAACATCGAATGTTTTAATTCAGTGAATTATTCTGAAAATTGGATATGTGCATATCTGTGATATGAATTTTACTCTTGCAGACGATTTTTAATTTTGTACAGGAGTTTATAACACCTCTTAGAAGGCGTAGGAGATCCAACAAAGTATATATATTCTTGATCATCTCTCAATTTTAAAGCTATCTTAGTGTACATGCTCCTGATGCCCATAGCTAATATAAGTCGGAATCGGAAAATTGGTTTTCTTTTTTGTTTGTTAAGCTTTTTGGATGAAAGTTGCAGGATTTGAATTTATTAACATATATAAATTATATAAATAACTGGCATTTATACAAATTTGGTCTAACTCGAAATTCTATACATATACTACTACATATACTGCCTTAAGAATAATTGGCATAAAATTAAGTCACTATGGTAAGTACCCCGATTCCGGCTAAATTTGGCTTAAATGTATAAACTTAAATCCTGTTAGTTTGCAACAGAAAAATTGCTAGATATACAGATTAAAAGTCGGATGTTGATGCTGATCAAAAATTACATAATTTGTGGAGTCTACCCCACCTCCTTACGAGCGATACAAACGCCTGGCGTCATTATGGGATAAAAATGGTATTATTGTTTATGCGATAGCATTATTGTCATCATTGTGGAAAAAAATAATACATAACAAACAAAGAGAACATAAAATCTGCGTACCTTAGTTTCCTTCAACACCCCACTTTTCCTAACCATTGGCCACTTCCGCCACCTTCTCTTATTCTCCAAACACTCTCTGGCTTATTCTCTCTTATAAAGCATTAGGCTTAAGATTTTTATACCCGGTGCCCATTAGGTACCAAGGGTATATTGACTTTGTGACAGCAGCATAAGGGGGCGTGGCCGAACCTATAAAGTATATATATTCTGACTTAGGATCAATAGCCGAGTCGATTATACCATGTCCGTATGTCCGTCTATACGTCCGTATGAACACACAAATCTCGGAGACTATAAGAGCTAGGGATTTTTTTTCAAAAAGCTTGTATTAGTTGCAGGCAGATCAAGTTTATTTTGAATTTTTTCCACGCTCCCCACCGCCTACACAAATCGATGAAAACCATTTTCAACATACCACTGTTCCCACACCCAGCCATGCTACATGACTGAATTTTGCTACAAGAATTTTGTTAAGAATATGGAAGTTATACACATTTCAAATACCAAAATTACGTCTCTATAGCGTGTTTATATAGTGTTTTTTCTTTCTCATACTTGTAAAGAGTGTGGCTCAGTGGTTAGAGGGTTGAACTTGAGTGCAAAAGGTCCGCGGTTCGGTTCTCGAGAGGTTTTTTTTTTTAATCACAATATAAGTAAATATAATAAAATTTATAATTCTTAATTATTTTACGAAAATGTAATAATGTTAATAAATATATATATGTTGGAATTAACTTAAAAATAAAAAAATAAAAATATAATTTATAAATTTATATAGTAAAATTAACTTAAAATTGGCGAGTGCGCAGCACGAGCTAAATAAATATATAAATATATAAATATATAATATATCTTTGGGCACCGGATATTATATAATCGAGCACACTCGACTATAGCTTTCTTACTTGTTTTAACATGGTTTTTATGCCTACTTATGTACATGCCTACTTATATACAGCTTATGAGTATAGAGAGTATACCATAAGATAACTTTAAGTCTATGGTGATCAAGAATATACATACTTTGTTGTGTTTACTAAGACTTCTAATGGGCGTCTCAAACTCCTGATCATAATTATTATACTCTCTGCAAGGGTATACCTAAAACTCTTTTTATATACATACATGCATTAATTTTTATACTTAAAAATCGTTGTATATTAAAATTTGCTGTAATTTTCCAATTTTGCAATAATAGGCTGATGCTTTCTTCGCACTCTGACATCCATCTTCGCCTGTGTGTCACAAAGGCTGTTTTATACTTTGCAAATCGTTTATTTAATTAACTAATCGGTAATATTTGTACGTGTGTTCCGAATGTATATGCAACATTAGAAGTCAGCACTCTCAAAACTATACATGCTATTGGGGTCTTTCATTTGTAAGCATCTAAATTTGTAGCATTACAAATTTGAAATCAAATTTAAATGTCACATTTATTTGCAATTATGTGTAATATATACGTTTTAAAGTAAGAGAAATACATGAAATAAAAGTAATGTTAGGTAAGATCACCTCATATACACGCCAAAAAGTTGTATACACCAAAATGTTGTAACCATATTCGACATAAGAGCACAAAAACCTGAACGCAAAGTTATCTTCGGAGTGCTAAATATTGTGTATGTATGTATGGCAGTCATAAAAGAAGATTTTTTTTATACAAAAACTCAATTATTGATCGATTATTTCTGAAGCAGCTATATAAGATTCTGATTTTTACCAAATGTATCTGACATGTAACAGCCGACATTAAACTCAAATCATGTAAGTTTTGGTCAGAACAAAAGTTATTAACATACAAACTCAATTTTGGATGGACTGTTCCTATAGAGCTTCAAAATTGAGAGACCATTTTGGATTGAAACAGACGGACAGACGGACCTATATTCTGCTTTGATGCTAAATTTAGGCTTATTAAAAACGGCAAGAACACTAAAAATTTACTAACTTTGCTAAAAATTTACAAAAAGTGAAAAATTTATACAACCATTATGTTTATTGCGTTGTCGTGGCGGTTGCGAATTATTGCTTTAACCACACGCACACACGTACAAATATGCATTCCACTTTTTCGCTTCTTTCGATGCAGGTATTTCTCTTCTCATTACTTTCTGTAAGTTGAACGCTCAACGCTGAAGGATTACATTATGGCTTCAGATTTTTCATATTAAGGCAAAAGCCAATAGATAAAAAATACAGACTAATACAAGAAAGCAGCATTTCTTCGGCATGCTGATGGTGGTCTATCCGTACAGGATTGAACGAGAACTTTGTCATACAAAAACTCATTCTGGCCCTTTGGAAGGATATAAAGGATATAACATCGAATGTTTTAATTCAGTGAATTATTCTGAAAATTGGATATGTGCATATCTGTGATATGAATTTTACTCTTGCAGACGATTTTTAATTTTGTACAGGAGTTTATAACACCTCTTAGAAGGCGTAGGAGATCCAACAAAGTATATATATTCTTGATCATCTCTCAATTTTAAAGCTATCTTAGTGTACATGCTCCTGATGCCCATAGCTAATATAAGTCGGAATCGGAAAATTGGTTTTCTTTTTTGTTTGTTAAGCTTTTTGGATGAAAGTTGCAGGATTTGAATTTATTAACATATATAAATTATATAAATAACTGGCATTTATACAAATTTGGTCTAACTCGAAATTCTATACATATACTACTACATATACTGCCTTAAGAATAATTGGCATAAAATTAAGTCACTATGGTAAGTACCCCGATTCCGGCTAAATTTGGCTTAAATGTATAAACTTAAATCCTGTTAGTTTGCAACAGAAAAATTGCTAGATATACAGATTAAAAGTCGGATGTTGATGCTGATCAAAAATTACATAATTTGTGGAGTCTACCCCACCTCCTTACGAGCGATACAAACGCCTGGCGTCATTATGGGATAAAAATGGTATTATTGTTTATGCGATAGCATTATTGTCATCATTGTGGAAAAAAATAATACATAACAAACAAAGAGAACATAAAATCTGCGTACCTTAGTTTCCTTCAACACCCCACTTTTCCTAACCATTGGCCACTTCCGCCACCTTCTCTTATTCTCCAAACACTCTCTGGCTTATTCTCTCTTATAAAGCATTAGGCTTAAGATTTTTATACCCGGTGCCCATTAGGTACCAAGGGTATATTGACTTTGTGACAGCAGCATAAGGGGGCGTGGCCGAACCTATAAAGTATATATATTCTGACTTAGGATCAATAGCCGAGTCGATTATACCATGTCCGTATGTCCGTCTATACGTCCGTATGAACACACAAATCTCGGAGACTATAAGAGCTAGGGATTTTTTTTCAAAAAGCTTGTATTAGTTGCAGGCAGATCAAGTTTATTTTGAATTTTTTCCACGCTCCCCACCGCCTACACAAATCGATGAAAACCATTTTCAACATACCACTGTTCCCACACCCAGCCATGCTACATGACTGAATTTTGCTACAAGAATTTTGTTAAGAATATGGAAGTTATACACATTTCAAATACCAAAATTACGTCTCTATAGCGTGTTTATATAGTGTTTTTTCTTTCTCATACTTGTAAAGAGTGTGGCTCAGTGGTTAGAGGGTTGAACTTGAGTGCAAAAGGTCCGCGGTTCGGTTCTCGAGAGGTTTTTTTTTTTAATCACAATATAAGTAAATATAATAAAATTTATAATTCTTAATTATTTTACGAAAATGTAATAATGTTAATAAATATATATATGTTGGAATTAACTTAAAAATAAAAAAATAAAAATATAATTTATAAATTTATATAGTAAAATTAACTTAAAATTGGCGAGTGCGCAGCACGAGCTAAATAAATATATAAATATATAAATATATAATATATCTTTGGGCACCGGATATTATATAATCGAGCACACTCGACTATAGCTTTCTTACTTGTTTTAACATGGTTTTTATTCGTATTTATTTTCACTGTTTACTTATTTTCCAAAATGAAGGTTACATTATTTTTTGTTTTTCCACTGTATTTGTTTCTCGTTTCTTTTATAATTTACATCAGTTTGCGTTTTCAAAATTACACTGAAATATTGCTGTTAAAAAAGTTGACATACCATGTATTTACAGTATACCTGGTACTTGCTTTTAATTTTTAACTTAAGTATTTAAGGAAACTTTACAATTATTTTGTACTTACTTTGCACAGCCAATTGTTGCTGATGCGCCGCAACACGCTGTAAATATATATAAAAAAAAATGTTTGAATACTTAGCAGGTAATATTTTGAGTGCATTTACTTTTAAATAGTGCACCCATAGTGTTAACAGTTACTCTTGCGCTCATACATACATATATAGTGCATTGCCCGCAGTCAACAGTACATTAATACAGTCCAACTTTATGGAATAAATGTTATATATAATTGTTTTTATACCAGGTACTCATAGGGTACATGAGTTTCTAAAACAAGAAAATTTATGTAACGCTCATAAGGAGTGTATTCTTGATCAAGTCGTCTGTCCATATATTACACTTCGATGTAAATTTATTAACTTTAGATATATAGTTTACTTTACCACGCACTCCACCACCCCCATAAACCGAAATAGACTGACAAACTAATAATGTTGAAAAAATTAACGTTCTGTAAAAATGTTGGATTATTAAGATGGAAATTACGCACTTTTCAAATTATCTGCAGTTTTAAAGCACATGGTTACTAGGTATCTTACAGTCAAGCACACTTTAGCTTTCTTATTTGTTTTACTCAAAATTATAAATTTTCTTACATTTGTGATAGATAATATTGAACGCAGGCCACTGCTTGGCAGTGTCTGCACATCCAGTGAATGACTGCGACCACGTTGTGTTTTTAATATTATTGGCGATGAGGATCCGCTTGCACCAGGATTTGTTGAATGGGTGTGACGGTAGATCCAACGCTTTACGCCAGACATTACAATTAATTTGTAATGTGACACTCTTGAACACCTGCTATATAGTATGTTTTCTTATCTAAGAAGCTCATGATCTACCGCTTTGCCTGTTCGTCATGCGGCGAGCCTCAAAGTCGCTTTGACGGGAGGTGGAATGCATAAAGCTTGGCGTTTAGTGTCGCTGGACTTAAACATACTACCACTAAGCATATAATATACTTTTGTACCCTTTGTGTACAGGGTATAGGAACCCATAGAATCTGAAAACCTCAAAAATCATATTTTGTGCGAGTTGAAAATATCTGCACACACCAACACATAACCTGTACACAACATGTACACTCAACAGCACAAATCTGCGTACATCGAAAAATATGAAAATAAAATTTCAAACACAAATTTTTCAGCTATTTGTATGTATTTTTAATAATTTTTTTTAAAACATAACTACATTTTATACTCTTTACTATTATATTTTTTTAAGAACTGTTTAACTATTCATAATATTTTGTATTTAATTTTAATTTAAACTATACAAAAATATGTACATGCAAAAGTCTGCGTACAGTTCATTTAAGTTGGGGTTGGGAATGCAAAATTTTGGGACTTCCACGCGCCGATACTAATTAATTTTTTACAATAGATCTTAATTTTTGCATCACATTATAAAGATTTAGCAAAAAATCACTTTATAACTATTTTTAGATGCAAATCTTATACAAAGATTGATGCCCTATTTGGTGGAGCCCATCCTCTATCCAAAAAATAATAAATTTTATAATTTTATCCTGCCAAAGGCTCGATCTTGCCGCCGGTCGTTGCTAACACAGCGCGGACAAAGCGCTGTTATTAAGGCTATTCGACATAATAGCAGGAAAACAGCCCTTGAAGCACAGCTCCAAACTAGGATAGTTTTCCAAAACGATTTCGGAGGTTACGGTAAGCCATGTCTAAAAAAAAGAATGGGTACCCTAGCAGAGTCGCCCGTAAAATATCTGTGATTTCCGAAGTCAATAGGCAATAGCGTCTATCTTTTGCAAATAAGCTTATTTTGAAGCTCCAAACTTCTGGAATCGTGTTCTATTCTCAGACGGGATTAAGTTCTGCATCTTTGGAATCCATGAAAAAGTTTTAGTATGGAAGAAAAGAGTAGAAGGGTCCATTGCTAAACACGGTGGCAATGCATCCAGAGTGGCATATCATCCAGAGCTTCAGAGCTCCCCCGGGCCTTAATTCTATTGACCATTTATGGGGGTTTCTCAAAAGAAAGATCCGGAAGCATACAATTACTTCAAAGAATGCTCATGGAGATAATAGTGGAGAATTGGGGCAAAATTACAACTGCAAAAACAATGAAACTTGTAATCTCGATGCTAAAAGACCTTGTGGAAGGTTTGCATAGAGAAGGTACCCCACAAGTTATTGAAAAATTATAATATCCATTTTATGTTGGTTAAAGTAAGGTGTATACAGACTTTTGCGTGTGCTATTTTTGGAGCATAAAAACATAAAATTAAATATAAAATATATCGAATTGTTAAAAAATTTTAAAAATAATAATATTGAATAGAATAAAATGTAGTTATGTATAAATTAGTTAAAAATTAATAGCTGAGAAATTTGCGTTTGAAATTTGATTATTTTTTTTCGGTGTAAGCAGATTTGTGCTATTGAGTGTATATGTACACGTACGCATACATATAAAAAAAATTATTGTGCGATTGACGCAGACTGTGCTGACGCAGCCGCAGTCAAGTCGACAATGAAAACTTTTCTCCGTTACGCTCTTGTGTACTCTCTGCCAAGTGTTCGGCTTTTTGCCGAAGTGTTTTTTTGGTCCTTGTCCCACAAAAGCAACAGAACTGCTTTTTTCGCTATTTGGTGCCTCTATATATTATATGCTTTGGTGATACTACATTAGTATGTCAACGGCCAAAAGAAGATAACATGTTATAAGTTTTTTTTAGCCTTGCAGAGGGTATGTCAATTTCGTTTTGTTTCGCACCTCGTAGAAGAATGGAAAAACATAGAAGATCAAAATTAAGTATGAAGAATTGTAGCACAAAGAGAAATGTACAATATGTGCAATTTTTATCTCTCTGCCATCTCTCGTTTTCAAGTAACGGTAAAAAAAAGCACATATGCTTCGTTTTTAGCTAGCCTGCAACTGTTACAAAATTATACGACACATTCAGTTGCATAATATAGTCAATGTTTTATTTTGTTTATAATTTATTATTAAAGGTTTATAGTCAATAATGGCGCCTTTCGCTTTTCCTACCTTCTTTAACACTTTGAATTTATTAAATTATGTAGAATATTTTGGTCCAGAAGAGACCATTGGTTAAGAATTTCTTGTTTGAGACTTTCGACGGTCTCAAACTTATTATTATTGGCGTAAACTCGCCTGGCTAATATACCCCAGATATTTTCAATCGGATTAAGGTCAGGGGAGCAAGCTGGCTAATCCAAAACATTAACGGAATGCTCCTCGAGGAACCGTTGTGTTTCTTTACTTTTGTGAACAGAGGCATTGTCCTGCATAAACACAAAATTTTGATCCTCATTCCTTCTTAGAAATGGCAGAAGATGATTCTCCAATACTTTTTTTATAATCTGCACTATTCATTCGGGAGCTCGTGAAGCACAGATCAAGCGTTCCAGACGCATGAAATGCTCCCCAAACCATTGCGGATCCGCCTCCGAAATTTCGCCTGGAAAACATGAGGGAATCTTTGCGCAAATCTCGCCAATAGTGACGAAACCCATCTGGGCCGTCAAGATTACATTTTTTCTCATCAAAAAAAATTATCTGAATGAAAAATATTGATGAAACCTTTATAAACAAAATTAGATAAAAATTCCATACCGAGGCCCAGTTTGTTCTCAAATTGTTTTCTGCAAACTTAAGTCGTGCACTTTTATAAAGGGGTTTTAAAAACGGAGCCTTTTTTAAAACACCTCGCACAATATTTGCAGATTCTTTTAATGTTCTCCAGATGGTCGTACGAGACACAGGTTTACTGCAACACGCAGCAAGTGCTGCACAGGATGCAAATGAATTGCTTGCACTTTTAATAATACGACGTTTATCACGATCAGAGACCTTCGGTTTTCTTCCCGATCTGCGTTTCGTCCCGTATTCATCAATATCTTTCAGAAAATTTGTAATAACACAGCGTGTTCGACCCAACATCCTTGAAATCTCACTGACATTATAGCCGGCACAATTATACGCCTTTATTCTTCCTTTTTCTTCATCAGTTAATGTCAAACAACGCGGCATTTTATTCAGAAAGCATAAAGCAGATCACAAAATAAAAAAAAAATTAATCAGCACCAAAAACTGAAATGTGTCGTATAATTTTGTAACAGTTGCAGGCTAGCTAAAAACGAAGCATATGTGTTTTTTTTTACCGTTACTTGAAAACGAGAGATGGCAGAGAGATAAAAATTGCACATATTGTACATTTCTCTTTGTGCTACTATTCTTCATACTTAATTTTGATCTTCTATGTTTTTCCATTCTTCTACGAGGTGCGAAACAAAACTTTTCTATAATTATGTGCAGGAGTGTAGATCAGCGTTAACAAGATAATCTAAATATGCATGTCCGTCTGTTTCAGTCTCTCAGTTTTAAAATTATCTAAATAAAACTTGGTACACAAAAGCTGTAAATAAGTTGGATATATCTTTTAGCTGCTATAGGATATAGCAAATCACCACTATACTTAAATCCTGTAAGTTGCAACCGGATAACATTGATTTGAGTTTAGTGACGACAGTGAAAAATAGTGATTCAATGCAAAAAAATAAAATAAAAATTGCAAACGTTCTTTCCTAAGGCGTCCCAATGATTCCATCCGTTCTGACTTAAATATTATATATATATATACAACATAAGGCATAAGCACTATCTCTACCAACTTTTTAAAAGCACTATCTCTACCAACTTTTTAAAAGTCAGAGACTATGATTTGGATTCGACTCCCCTTGCTGATCAAGAATATATATATTTTATGGGGCCTACCTTTCTTGCGCACATTGGAAGAATTGGCTGATTTAGCAGGGATTTACTTATAACTTTTACAATAATGAAGGAATTTGTTAACAGATAATTTTGATTAGTAGATAAATATAGCTCGAAAAAATTAGTATTAAAAAAATTTAAGTCGTTTTTCTCCTGCCGACGCTGATCAAAAATATATGAACTTTGTTGCGTCCGCCACGCCTCCTAAGGTACGTTACAAACTGTGAGCGATCGAACTGGGCGGGAAAAAGATTGGCAATAGCTGACGAACGATACGTTGGTTTTGAAGGTTTATACTTCACTGAATATTCCAAAATATTCAAATATTCAAAATTAAAGTTAAAACTAGTCGCCGCTAGATCTGTCTTTTTTCCCACTGTTCTGCGTTTAAAACTGAGTACTTCTTATACTTTTGTAACATGGATGGGTTTATTAATTTGCAACGTCCACAACGATTTGTAGTTCTGAATATATATATATATACTGGATCAATAACCAATTTCAAGTCCGTATATCTGTTCAATGGTTTATTTCATCACAAAATTTTTAAAGCTGTAAGTTTCATTGTACTTTTTATTGTGCTAAGTCAACAAAATTCATATCTGACCACTTTATAATATATGTATTTGCATGATGCATAAAAATGTTTTTTGTTTAGGAAGCTATACATTTTTTTGACTGAACAATTTACGTTTCAGCACACAAGGGTAACATTGCCTGAAAATAACTTTGCTTTATGTTATTATTAATTTTTTTTTCTCAAAAGATAAGACAAGGAAGAAAGGTTATCTGTAATCAGTAAGATAAGAGAGCTTGATAAAATCCAAGAAAGACAAATTATCTTTGGCACGTAGTCGATATCATGTCTGTAAACTTAAATTCAATTTTGAACGAGTATTTCTAAATATCGGCAAACCAGCTGTAAATATAAATAGTTATTCAACTCTTGTGCCCATTACTTTTTGTCAGAAGGAGACAGCTCAGACTATATACAATTAATACATGATTACAATTAATACATTTGATTACCTAGATTTAGAGACTATAAGATCTAGAGTAAATTGCAAGCAGATAAAACTTTTTTTTTCCAACTTTTGTCCTGCTTCCAACCGCCTGCACAAATCGAACAATATCCTAACAACTCACAACAAGCACAATTTGAAATATACGTTTCATTTTTACACACTTACAGACGGTATATTAATTATTAGGATACACGAGTTTGTAACACTCCTTAGGGGCATGGAAGGCCCTACAAAGTAAATATTCCTGATCATATTCGACAGGAGAAGCCAAATATACATGTTAGTCTGTTCATCTCGTTCAAATCAAAATATCAGTTTTAATCTTAATGAAACTTAGTATACGTGCTCTATATAAGTCGGGCTGGCAAGATAGGACGACCGCTATATTATATAACTGCCATATCAGCGATCTGCCGAAAATAGTGTTTTTCTTTATTCTTAAAGTTATCTGACTGAAACTTATAAGATTTAAGTTTAAGACGCATGTCATATAAATTTGGTCCAAGTCGGGTCACCATATGTATAGCTACCATAGAATCGGTCGAAAATGAAGTTTTTGTATTTTTATACCCTGTACCCATTGAAAATGGGTAAAAAAGGGTATATTAAGTTTGTGCAAATGTGCGTAACGGGCAGAAGGAGGCGTGGCAGACCCTATAAAGTATATATATTCTGACTCAAGATCAATAGCCGAGTCGATTTGGCCATGTCCGTCTGTCTGTCCGCCTGTCTGTCTGTCCGTCTGTCTGTTTGAACGCAAAGAACTTCTAAACTATAAGGGCTAGAGACACCAAATTTGGTATGTAGGTTCCCATATAGCATAATTCGATCGAGGTTATTTCAAACTTTACATGCCACGCCCCGTTCGCCCACAATACGCCAAAAACATTTTGACGCTCATACCTCATTTCTCATATCTCAGCTCTCATAAACACTAGAGACTTGTAATTTGGAAGGGAACATTTAAGCATTAATATAAAACAGTCCTGAAATGGTATCGATTGATTAAGAAACAAAAAAGTTATTAAACAATTAATTTTCACAAAATATACGTTAACTTAGCGTGGGCAAGCATGCGTCATCAAGAGCTGTCTATGTGTACATATACAAACCCGCACACATACGCATGTAAATGTATCACTGTGTGCAGACTTACTGCAAGTAAAAAGCGCAAGCTTGTGGATGAGGGAAGGAGAGGATAGGAGAATGCTGATCAGAAAGCGAGTACATACACACCCGTGCACGAAAGAGAATAGGACAGCAAGTGTGAACGAGGCGAGTGCGAAGCACTCGCACTATTTCTTAAAATTTGTATGCATATGTACATATATATTTATGAGAGTGAATATGTATGTATGTTTGTATACAACTTCAAACGGTCAAATTTGTTGTTCGAAATGGGTTTGGGTGGGAGAGTGCAAATCACACATTGTTTTTGCTTTGCACAAGATAATGATCCGTTCGCAGAATGACGTATTACGAACAATATACATACATACATATGTACATACATAAATACATGTGTATGTTTGTTTGTATAAACATATTAAATAAATAAAATAATAAAATACGGGTACAGGGTATTTTACTGTCGGGTACACCCGACTGTAGCCTTCCTTACTTG
>JBAMBR010004768.1:0-11104 GCA_037044475.1 Zaprionus obscuricornis | reverse complement strand
TTTAATAAATTAAATAATTGGATAAAAATAAATAAATATAAAATATAAATGCAAATATAAAAAAAATATAAAAAAAATATAAAAAAATATTAAGAAATATTTAATTATAATTTTTTTAATTAAAAATATATTAATTATTAATACATTTTTATTATTTTAAATTTGTAAAATTTTATTTGAAAAGTTTTAAATATTAATATAATAAAATAAATTATTATTAATTTATATTTCATTAAAATCATTTTATTTTTATTTGAATTTTTTTTTTTTTTTGTTTTTATTTGAATTATATAAATTTTTTGGGAAATATTTAAAAATATATTTATTAAACTTTTATTAAA
Organism: Zaprionus obscuricornis; assembly: GCA_037044475.1. Taxonomy (NCBI): domain Eukaryota; kingdom Metazoa; phylum Arthropoda; class Insecta; order Diptera; family Drosophilidae; genus Zaprionus; species Zaprionus obscuricornis. Next base: position 10,763 of record JBAMBR010004768.1, on the reverse strand, counting down.
TAAAATTTGTTCGATATTAAATTTAATAAATTTAAAGTTAATTTACATTTTATTTAAAATTTTTATTTGGAGCTTTACATTTCAACTTCGATTATTGAAATGCAAAATAATTAAAAATATTTTTAAAATATCAATTCAATTTTTATTTTTAATTCTTTAAAATATTAAAAAAAAAATTAAAACAAAGATTGAATAAAAATATTTGAAAATCTAACACAATCTTATTTAAAATTCAATAAAAATATTTTTAAAATATTATTTTAATTTTTTTACTATTATAAAATATTTTTAAATATAAAATAAACAATGAATAAAAATATTTGAAAATCAAACACAATTTTATTTACATGCATTCAGTTTTTATTTAATTTTTTATTTATTGCCCATAGCATATAATCACACAGTACATTTTACAGAGTATTACGAACTTGTCTTAATTAAATTCAATTTAAAATTCACAGTAAACGCAACGAGACGCAGTGAAAATTGAAGTTGAAATTTAACAAGTCTCTGGACGAAATTAAACATTAATTGCAGTTTTGTGACTTTTGTGGCCAATTAGATACAACGAACGAACGAACGAATATCATTTCAAATTACGAATGCGAATTCATTCATTCGTTCATTCATTCATTCATTTATTCACTCATTCGCTTTGACAGTAACCAGCAAGTGAACACAGAATACCAAAAAAAAAAATCAGAGAACACAGACATCAATTAGCATTTTTAATTGACAAAAAAAAAAAAAGGCAACAACACTGATAGATGGGAATCAATCAAGGACCAAACTCTCAATGCGCCTTCTCTACCACACACACACACACACACAAATAAAAGGGGGCATACTTACCCATGCTGGGCTTAAATCCTCTGCTACTACAACTGTTACTCTTCTTCTTTTTTTCCGACTGCTGTACGTGAACAAGTTAAGCAGCACAACAACAACAACAACAAACTACAAAAGAGTGTGGGGAGGGGTTGGGGAAAGAAAGAATTGCAAATGGCAGCGCCAAAAGTCAAGAGCGGTAAACAAGTTAAGAGATGATGTCGTTTTCGTTGCCAATGATGATAATGTTGATGATGATGTTGTTGTTGATGTAGCTGAAAATGATTATTTTGGCTTTTGTTATTGTTTGGCTCTTTTCAACTGTTAGCTATTTTTTTTCTCCCTCTCTCTCTCTTTCTCTGTGTGAGCTCTTATGCTGCTGCTGCCACATCTATAGCTCCATTCGCTACTGTTTGTATTTGTATTTGTCCATCTATAATATGGATTCAATGCGATGAGCCAGACACATTGTGTGGCAGCAGCTTTTTGGCATTTGCTTGCTTATAGCAGACAAAAGCGAACACTAGAACAAGTGAAGCTTAAGCTGCAGTAAAAGATAATGATGAGGATGAAGATGAAAGCTAACAAATAATTTGGCGTTTAACTAAAGCTTAATATATATTTTTTATATGTAATTATTGCACAACTTGATCTTTTCTTTTCTTTTATATATAATATAAATTCTTTAATATATTTCATATTATAATTTAATTTAATATATATTTTTTTAATATATTTTATATATAATTGTAGCTTATTTTAATGACTTAAATTATATATCATAAATGATATAATGCACATTTTTCGCAAATTTCATATTATAATTTATTTAAATTTAATTTTAAATTTTTATTTTAAAATTTAATTTTTAATTTAATTTTTTGTAATATATTTTATTTATAATTTTTGCTTATTTCAGCGACTTCAATGATATCATATATATTTTTCTTTATATTTTAAATTATATTTAATTTTTATTTAATATTTTATTTTTTAATTTAAAATTTTTTAAAATTAAATTTTTAAAATTTTTTTTTTAATATTTCATTTTTTATAATATATTTGATAAATAAACATATAAATGATTTAATACATATTTTTCTTAATAATAATTTAATTATAATTTCATTTAATTTTTTATTAATTTTATTTGAATTTTTTTAATATTAATTTTTATATTTTTTAAATATATTTTATATACAATTATTGCATATTTTAATGACTTCAAGAAATTTTGTTGAACGTTTTATAATTTAGTGTTGAAGTGTTGAAGCTTGTAACTTTTGTAATAGCTTTTAAAAATTTTATATATGAAAACAACTTGAAACGTCGTCGATTTTTTTTTCTTTTTTTTTTTCATTTAGTTCATGAAATTCAACAATTGTCTGTTTGTTCGTACTGTGGTCGCTCTAGACAACATGCACTTAAGGCTGCATCTACACTGCACTACACAACACTACAGTTGTAGCTTTTACCTGATGCTGTTGCTGCTGCTGCACTTTGTAGCCACTTTTATGACAAATGTAACCCCACAGAATATATCACACACAATGTTGCGCCCTGAGCTACTGACACGCCCTCAATCTAACGAATGGACAGCATAACAGCAAGCAGCAGTAGTACTAGAGAAGCAGCAGTTATGCTCGACTAACAGATATGCTGCAATTTAACAAAAGCAAAACATTTATTGATGTATAGATACTTTTTTTTCTTGTATCTAAGAGATACAATTTTTATTTACAGCTTCAGTCTGTTAAAATCAAATATAATTTGAAAATTGAATTAGTTTATTTTCTGTTATTTATAGCTCATAGATACTTGTTTCTTGTATCTACAAGATACATGTTCTTTTCCTTGCGCTAGAGTATTTGCTAGAACATATACAACAACACAGCGCTGAGAGAAATACTTTTGCCATTGATGCTGTCCTTCTGCTAGTATTCATTGTAGTTGTTGTTGTTGTTGTTCTTCTTCTTCTTGGTCTTCAGCTTGTCGTTGTCCTCGTTAAAATGTGAAAAATATGGCTGCTGCCTTCCATTATACGCGTCTCGCGCTATCTATGTGTTGCGCTTACAATTTCCTTGTTAGAGTCTCATACTTTAGTCTAGTGTAGAACAGTATGATGGCTAGTAGTAGTATGGCAATGGCTTCAGCTTTTGCCTTGTTAACAACACACAGAAAACACTAGAATGAAGACGACAGCTTCCGCTTGCCGCTTACACCTCCGTCCGGACATATCCTGTACTGTGATGTTCTATGTCTATGTGAAAGTTTTTACGCGTTTCGAAATTTTTTTTTTTTTTCTCACAACTTCCCTTTGCCGCTTGACGCTTATGTCATGTATTTGTTGTTTGTTTTGTTATTGTTGTTGTTGTTTTTTTCTTCATCTTTTGTTCAACATCTTCACTTCATGGCTTCGCCCTTTTGTCTGTTTTTCTTGTTTTTTTTTTTACACTATCAAAGTGCAGAGTGGGAAAAGAGAGAACACAACGCTTTGTGTCGACTAAAATGATTTTTAAAGATGAATGTTTAGTGTTGCCTGGCGCCTTGAATGAACTGCAACGTTAGCGAGCTTGTTGATAGTAGAAGTCAAGTCGAAGCCAAGTCTTTGCTATGTTGCATCATCATCAACATCATCATCATCATCATGTGGTGGCAGACGAAATAACAATGCAACGCATTGATGCAAAAATGCCTGAAGGGCGCAATGCCTAAAGTCAAGCGGAAGTTATGTTGGGTGTCAAGCAAACAGGTTGCATGCAACCAGCAAAAGAGTTTAGCAAAGAGGGGGCGCCATCAGCACCAACAGCAACAGCAGTAACATCAGCAAAAGCAAAGCACAAAACACTCAACTTGTTACATAGTCATGAGAAAGTTTAGCTGCCACCTTGAACACTTAAGTTGTTGACAAGTGAATAAACTTGACTCAATGGTAAAACTACTAGAACACAAAACTGAGGCACAAACAAGCGACAAGTATAAAGATTCGCTGCTACAATTCAATTTTTGTGAAACGTAAGCAAAAGTTATGAAATCTAACTTCAAAGCAATCTATTAATATTTCATTAATTATTATTTTTGGATGAAATATTCAGGAAATAGAATTTCATTTTTATTTAAAAATTATAAAAAAAAATAATTAATTTAGTTTTTTCTTAAAACAATTATATAATGAAATTTTTTTTAATTTTTATTATAAAAATGTAAAAAAAAATATTTTTTTTATATTTATTTATATTTTTTATATTCATTTATATTTATTTATATTTATTTATATTTATTTATATTTATTTATATTTATTTATATTTATTTATATTTATTTATATTTATTTATATTTATTTATATTTATTTATATTTATTTATATTTATTTACATTTATTTATATTTATTTATATTTATTTATATTTATTTATATTTATTTACATTTATTTATATTTATTTATATTTATTTATATTTATATTTATTTATATTTATTTATATTTATTTATATTTATTTATATTTATTTATATTTATTTATATTTATTTATATTTATTTATATTTATTTATATTTATTTATATTTATTTATATTTATTTATATTTATTTATATTTATTTATATTTATTTATATTTATTTATATTTATTTATATTTATTTATATTTATTTATATTTATTTACATTTATTTATATTTATTTATATTTATTTATATTTATTTATATTTATTTACATTTATTTATATTTATTTATATTTATTTATATTTATATTTATTTATATTTATTTATATTTATTTATATTTATTTATATTTATTTATATTTTATTTATTATTTATATTTATTTATTTATTTTTCATTTGTTTAATAAATAGAATTAAAAATATTTTCTTTTTGTTTTTCTGCTTTTACAATATAATTTTTGAATTAATTTTCATTTCATAATTTTTTTTTTTTATTTTATATTTTCTAATTTATTTTTAATATTAAAAAAAAATAATAATAATAAATAAATTCATTATAAATATAAAAATTACATTAAAATTCTTCATGCTTAAAGATTCTTAAATTTTACAGTAATATATCGCAGACTTTGCCTTCATTGCCTCAGTTGCCTTTGTTGTCGTTTACTCGTCTTTACTTGCAACAAAAAATTTTAAGAACTTGCCGCAGTGAAGCCTAACACTGGCCACCAAAACGCCAAAAACGCCCACGCTGTCAAAGCTGAGACAGTGAAACTTGGTTCTGCCTTTGTACATTTTTTGAAGCTCTTAAGCCTCAGCAACAACAGCAACAAAAAGTTGCAACTTGAAATCAGTGGAAGCAGCAAAAGAAGAAAAAGAAGAAGAAGGCCTTAAAGTGAATATATCCAGCAGCAGCAGCAACTACAGTCATAGCAACATTGAGACGGCATCCACTTTGTTGCCATCGCATCGCGTCACATGGCATCGCATGGCATCGCAATCTTTGTATAATAGTCGCTCGTCTATACAGCATCAGAGTCCACATCAAAGTCATAGACAGTCACGTAGGTGGCAACAAAATAACTGACTAAAAAAAAAACAACAACAACAGCTGGCAGCTATATCATAGAAATGGTCAGAGGCTACCTATGCGTGGTACAACCGTAGACTGTAGCCAGAATCACAGATAAAGCTTGAGCTTGATGATTTTTTTTTTTTTTCTTTTCTTTTTGTTTTTTGCTACTATCATGGACAACGTCATCATCAAGAGTTTTCAAGCTCTTAAAGGAATATTAAAACAGTCGCAGAGTCAAAACTTGCAGTTAGCTTTATCTTTCGACTCTCTGTCTTTGTCGTTCATTCACTTTGCCATCTCACTCACTCTTGAATTGCCTCAGCTTGCTTTGCACGTAGCTCAAGGTCAAAATACACAGAGAAGAAAAAAAAAAGTAAAATAAAAACTGGCAATACGAAACCAAATACAAATACGAATGTGAATGTGAATGTGAATATATATGTGAATATATATATACGAGTGTGTGTGTGTGAATGTTAAATGTGAATACGATGTTGGTTATGCTGTCCATCCATTTGTGGACTATTTCCCTGTTTGCCAGCATGTAGCTGTTGCTGTGTGTCTCTCTCTCTCCCTGTGTGTGTGTGTGTGTGTGTGTGTGATTGTATCTGTATCGCTCTTTCACTCTGTATATGTATGTGTATGCAAATAAATATACAATTTTTATGAATGAACACGTATGATGAAAGAGCGCAATGTGCCAGCAAAAGCCACAATACTCATGTTCATACAAATACAATGGGCATGAAATATCCAAAAAATAAAATGAATAAAAATATAAAAATGAAATACAACAAAAAAAATAAATTCCTACACTAAAAATGAACAATTTTTTTAACTTTTTTTTTTCGAGTTTGTTTTTTCCCCGCTTACGCTATGCATATAAAATTTTGTGATTTATTTACGTTTCAACTTTAGATTTTATTTTAATTTTTTTTAACAAATATTTTGTGTAAAAGAACTGCAGCTAAAACATTTTCAAAATTAGTGAAAAATAACTAAATGAAAATATGGAAAAATTTTATATAACATTTAAATATTTTTTTATTTATTTACAATTTTTTTTTGGCATATTTTATTTAATATTTGTTTTAATTTTTTAAGAAATATTTTTTTTATGCATTTTGTAAGCGAAGTGCAGCTAAATTTTTTTTAAAAATTTCTGAAAAATAACTAAATAAAAATATGGAAAAATGTTATATAATAATAAAATATTTTTTTTTATTTATTTAAAATTTTTTATAAAAAATTATCGTAAGTAAACTTGTTTTTTTCAGTAGGAAAATGTATGATAAGAAATTGTAGAAATTTGTAATATAAAATAATATATAATATATATGTATAATATTAAAAACCAAATAAATATTTAAATATTTCTTTTATATATTTAAAAATATTTTTTTCTACAAATTTTTTAATATTTTGAAAAATATTTAATAAATATTTAATAAAAATTATATTAAATTTAGCACATGATTTTATAGATTTTATTAATTATTTTATAAATTCACTTGTCATAAATAATTAAAAAAAATATTGTATAAAAATATATTTAAATTTTATTATATTTTTTAATATTAATAAAAAATAACAGCTTAATTAATTTTTCATTCGAATATTTTCATTTCTTGCCATTGTAATGTTCTAGCTATTGCTGCTACCTGCTGTTGTTGTTCTTGTTATTATCATTCTTGTTGTTTTTGTTAATATTTTTTTTTTTTTCTTGTTTATCTTTATGCTGTTGTTGTATTTATTGTTGTTGGCCCAAGACTGACATGGTTTCGTTTAGGCGGGCCAAAACAGAAATCAGTTAAAGGCACTTTTGAGTGCTCCTAGTTGGCATGTTCTGTGCCATACGCTGTTATTCGCTGCATGTTATTGTTATTGTTGCTGTTTGTTGCCGCATGTCTCTACGCGTCTCCCTTGGACTGTAAAATGTTTTCATTTTTTTTTTTTTTTTTATCAGCATTACGAGCTGAAACTTCGCTGCATTTGCATGTGAAACAAGCAGATAAATTCAGACATGCAAACGCCATAAATTTTTGCGAGGCAGACCAGTTGCAGCAATAGTAACAGTAGCAGCAGCAGCAGCAGTAGTAGCAGTAGCAACAGTAAAACTGAGGCATCAGCTGAGCACAAAAAATGCAGCAGCAGTAGCAGTAGCAGCAGCAGCAACTGAGCTCGTTTAAAATCGAAAATTTCACATATTTTTGCATCAAATTTGCATGCGAATGGTAAAACAAGGGCATGAAGAGTACTATTGCATGTGTGTGTGTGTGTGTATGGCACACGTCACAAGCACCCGCTATACACACACACACACAACTACAGTCACAGTCACATTTACAGTTGAAGTTACAGATACAGCTGCAAAGATATGCATACAGTAAAATTTATATCTATGTATGTTTGTATGTGTTTGCTGTCCCACTCCCACTCATATGATTACAAATGTATCTCCTGGCTACCATTTGACTTAAAGTTATAAAAAAAAAAAAAAAACAACAAAAAATATTTCTTCAATTCTTCAAGACACTAGAGAAGTTGGCTGGAAGAAAACTTTTGCCACTGCCGTAAATTAAATGGAACATAATATGCTCTGTAAATATGAAGAAAAATTGGGTATAATAAAATGAAACTAAAAACACAAATCATCTATTGTACAATGTGACTTTAAGTATGTCTACAACATTTTTTTTAACTATTTTGACTAGAAAATTGAAATTTTTTTATTATAACCAGGGGCTGCCTGTCTGTGTAAGGCCTATAAATGCTATAACTGAACTAACTTTACATTCCTTAACCTCACTTCGCCTTTCTTAACCTCACTTTGCCTTCCTTAACCTCACTTTGCCCTCCTTAACCTCACTTTGTCCTCCTTAACCTCACTTTGCCTTCCTTAACCTCACTTTACCTTACATAACCTCACTTTAGCCAACATCAGGCCTCGCCTTAGCTATCTAAATGTAGTCTAAGATAGCTAAACTCTTTCTTACTTCAACTAACCCAACAAACTGCAACCTAACCTCACATAGCCACCCTAAACTATTCTGACTTCAAGTTTAACCAAGTTTCAACTAAACTCAACAAACTTCAAGTTCTAAGTTTTCTATGCCGGAAATCAAGTTGTCAACTTGCCTAGTCAGGGTATTTTCTAGTCGTGCACTAATCGATAAGGAAAAAACAATAACACTATGCCACATGTGGCACTTGCGGAAGATGACAGCACCTGGAATAGCCTGAGTGTACGTTGATGCCAGTGATTAGACGGCAGACACGTTTCACGTTTTACGTTTTACTTTTTTTTTTCGGCCCGCCAACGTTGACAGGCCGCAAAACTAGAGACTGATTTATGTATGTGCAACTTCCCGAGTCCAGTTATTAGAAATAGAGCAGCAAGTAGCAAGTAGCAACTAGTAAGTATGAATTGAGCATTGAACTGTTACAGTTGCAGTTGTAGTCAAAGTTAAAGTTGATGTTGTAGCTTGCTGCTTGTTGCAAATAGCATAAATCAAAATCAAAACTCATTTGCTGTAGATTTCGCCTGCAGGCAGCAAATGGCAGCAAAACGACTGCAAGTTGTATTTGCAACAAACGGAACAGTCAAGTGATTAGTAAAGCAATGAAGACATCGTTCAACGAGTCTGATTGAAATGCTCAACTAGCACTTGTCAATTGTATGTATATGCCACAAGCAACAGACTGCAGGCAGCTGCCAAGTGGCAAGCGGCAGGTGTAGAAGGTGATGCATATACAGATGGCAACATGATAAATTCACTTGCCAATTTGTCAATAAAGGCAATGTGTGTGTGCTTGTGTGCGTTGCCAATGCGACATTGGTAACAATTTTCATTCAAAGTGGCATGACAAGAAATTCGAAATTAATCTACAAGCATCAACTATGAGTATTTACTGAGAGAATGTATGTTTATTTTTTTTCTGTGTATATTGATTGCTATTTGCTGTTGCTATTGATTTGGCCTTACAACGTTTCGAAAGTGGTTTTTAAGCGGTTCATTTGCCAGCCTTTAATAAAGTTGAGTTATGATCTTCGATAATTGTTATAAAGTTAAAAGCGTCGAAAAGTGAAAACAATTTGGCAAAAGCAAAATAAACATAAATCAAAAAAACAAAAAAAAAAAAAATAATAAAAATATAAAACAAAAATTGGAAAATAATTTATATAATTTTACTGATTGCTTGCAAGCTGTAATTTATTTTAAATTTTCATAATAATAGAAATTAATTTTAAAGCTATAATAAATCTTGCAGTTATTTGTTTTTCTATTAAGACTTTATATAATTTCTTTGACTTATTGCAAGCTATAAATTATTTTAATTTTTTTTTATATAAATTATTAAAAATTAAATATATATTAAATATAAATTTTATTATATTATAGAAAGAAATTTTTAAACATTTATTATATATAATATAAATATTATTTTTAATAAAATATTTATTTATGTATAAAAATAAATTATTTATATAATTTTAAACAGTTTTAACAGTTTTTGAAGTGCTTAATAAAAATGATATTAATTATATAAATAAATTTAATACTTATAATTTTATAAATTGTAAATAAAATTTTAAAAAATATTTTAATTTTCATTCAAATTAATTAATTCTATTTTAATATTATTTAATTAAAATATATATTTATATAATTTTTAAAACGGTTTTTGAACTACTTAATAAAAATGATATTAATTATATAAATAAATTTAATACTTATAATTTTATAAATTAATTTTTAAATTGTAAATAAAATTTTAAAAAATATTTTAATTTTCAATCAAATTAATTAATTCGATTTTAATATTATTTAATTATAATATATAATTATATAATTTTTAAAACGGGTTTTGAACTACTTAATAAAAATGATTTTAATTATATAAATAAATTTAATACTTATAATTTTATAAATTGTAAATAAAATTTTAAAATATTTTAAATTTGAGTTCAATTAGATTAATTCTATTTTAATATTATTTAATTATAATATGATATAAATTTTAAAAACGGTTTTTGAACTGCTTAATAAAAATGATATTAATTATATAAATAAATTTAATACTTATAATTTTATAAATTAATTTTTAAATTGTAAATAAAATTTTAAAAAATATTTTAATTTTCAATCAAATTAATTAATTAGATTTAATATTTACTAATTTATCATCTCCTAATTTATTGTAATTTTCTAAAAGTAGATGAACTACTTAATAAAAATGATTTTAATTATATAAATAAATTTAATACTTATAATTTTATAAATTGTAAATAAAATTTTAAAAAAATATTTTAATTTTCATTCAAATTAATTAATTCGATTTTAATATTATTTAATTAAATAAACCATTTTTTTTTACATTTGGAAAATATTTTCTTTTTTTATCACACCCAAAAAAAA